>ML779920.1:372874-416586 GCA_009831015.1 Picea engelmannii | reverse complement strand
CTTTCCACCTTAAATGCATTCTCCAATGATTTGGGTTCCCAAAGGCGAACCTCATGTTGAATGTTATCCTTTAAAGTTCCTATGAATACATCAATCAAGTGCTCATTTGGAATATCGATTACCTTTATATTCAATCTTTGGAATTTCTTAATGTGCTCGGTAATTGAACCCTTTTGCTTGAGATTTATCAGTTGTCTAAAGAAGGTATTGCTCCTTGTATCCTCATAGTGTGCTATCATTTCTTCTGTGAAAATTGTTCAAGTGATGAGTGATTTGCGAGAAAAAATCCATCGATACAATACAAATTGATTAGGTTCTAAATATAAAGAAGTAATTCATACCTTTTGTGTATGTGGCACATTATGGAGATCAAAGAATTGCTCTATCTGAAGTATCCATGTGATTGGGTCCTTGCCATCAAACTTCCTCATAGCAATCTTAGGAACGTGGTTGGTCTTCAAAACAAAGTTGGAGTTTCTCCATTCTTGATTCACCTTCCTTGTTTCCTCATCATGAATTTCATGGGATGCATTTTCACTTTCAGGTGTCTTCTCTGTTATGCAATTTTTCAATACTTCCATGATCTCCTCTTTTAAACCCTTCATCATCTCTTGTAGTTCATATTTTGTTACTATCTTCTTTTGTAAATCATTTATGTCCCTACGCATTTCTTCACCTTCATAAAGAGTCCAAGTAGGATTTTTTGGAGGCTTATTTGGTGTAGAAGTTCTCTTTTTGGGTGGCATGTTCGCCAAGTATCACTTTTGAACCTTGATTTTGAGGTGGTTCTGCTAGACAATATTTCTTCTATTGTATCACCCAAGTTTCGGCCCTTCTGGGTATGAAAATTTATTTTATGTAGTTCTCTGATATTTCTTCTCTGCAATGCCATAGGTATGAACAAAATTGGATGTTCCAAGTAGAATTTATGGTAACTTCCCCACAACTTGCCAATTTTTGGCCTTTCCAAGAGATCACATTTTATAGCGTGCCCCGCATAAAATAATTGATATAAAATTCTGAAACTCACAATAGAAATACTACAAACTGTCCACAATCCAATGAAACTAGTCCCACTCAATTTGGATACTCTAGGAAGAATTTATGAATGTTTTACCTGGAACACCTTCTTGAGACTAGTCAATAGGACTAGTCAGATACCCTATCTTACACAAGGTGTATCTACAAATTTAAGATGACCCAGAAGATAAATGTTTTACCATAGATACCTTACTATTTTTTGTAAATATCCGCTAGATTTTAGGGTCTGAAACGTTACAAAAAAGTTTTTATAGTGAAAATTCTGCAATGACTCAGTTTAAGATGATTCCATAACCCTATCTTGTACAGGTTGTATCTCCGAAATTATAAGGCCTCAGGAGCTTAATTTTGAACCCAACGTACCTTGATCCGTCTACTAAATATCCTCCAAGCCGTTCCTTTTGAAACATTGTAGAAAACAATTTATAGCAAAAATTCCAAGGTGTCTCAGATGTAGTAGTGAAACCCCAAGACCTTGAGCTCTCTACCATATGTTAAGAACCAAATATCAATATAGCATAGAAAAAGCACTCAATGCCTTGAAAAAGAGATAATTTCAGATAATAAGCTCTTCGAGGGGGAAACCTCCTTTTACCCCACTTAAATGTTCAAGTACAAGATGATTCAAAATGAAAATGTCTCTTTGGTATATATAGGAGACTAAGAGGTATAATTACAACTAATGGCCTAAATCCGACATAAATAAAATAACATTAATAATATAATATGCCCCAATTAAGGGGTAATGAGCTAATATTAGGGCTTAATAGATCTCCTCATCTAATGGCTTTCTTTCTCTTACTTCACACCGTCTTTTCTTCTCTTCTTCTCACTTTGACCCGGTATCAATCACTGTGTCTTCTGCGCAGTTCACATTCCATCTTTTCTGCCTTAATATTCACTTACTTCCATACCCAAGGGACAATAGGCCCCCAACACTCTCCTGTGACTCGTCTCGAGGTACTTCATATCTGATCCTTCTTATTTACTTTGACTTCAGGCTGCACGGAGTAGCCTATGTTTTCTTATCTATCCCTCCCTTCCTTGTGCAGACTGTATTTTTGGTGTTTGGTACCCAGTTTCAACTGCACCTGGTACCTAGATCCTTTTCCTTATGTTTTAGTGAGGTCTACGAGGCATCAAATTGCCATAATGCAATTTCAACCAGCTCTCATTCACCAAACCTTCCTTCCATTCTCCATTCAAAGTCTTCAATTGTGTAGCTCCTCCTTCTATAACATAGGTGACCTCATATGGCCCAAGCCAATGTGTTTTGAACTTTATTGGATGCTTCATGAACTTACTGTCATATACCAAAACCAAATCACCTTGCTTAAATGCCTTCTTCTTGATGTGTCTGTCATGGTAGGATTTTTCTCTTTCCTTTTGTACTTGTTGATTATACCCGACAATAAATCTGTCTTCTTATAGTTCGACCAACTGCGCGAGCCTTTCTTGAACAACGCCAATGTCATCCATATCTGTAAAGGTGATGATTCTTAATCTTGGAACCAAATATTCTATCGAGACAACTGCTTCAATACCATAAACCAAATTAAAGGGGGTCTACATGGTCAACTTCTTGGAAGTGGTTCTGTAGGCCCATAGTACTGTTGGTTCTCTTAAATCCCATTCATCCATTTTCACACTGAAAATATTCGTCAACGTTGTCTCTGAAATCTTATTGAATGCTTCAACTTTCATGTTTTCTTGTGGATGGTAGGGTGAGCTCTTCTGATGATGGGCTGCAAATTCCTCAGTCAAGGCTTCAACGCTCTTATTGATGAAATGTGTTCCTTGATATCTCATAATGATCTTCGAGCATCCAATCATGGTTATGATGTCATCAAATATGAAGCACATAGTTGCAGTTTCACTACAGTCCTTAACTTCTCATGCTTCGACCCATCTAGCCAAGTACTCTGTTGCAATGACTATGTACCTTAATCCTATGCGCTTCCCTGATGGGTTTATAGGTCCCACAAAATCAATTTCCCATTTCTCAAATTCTTGTAGGGTTAGTTGCAGAACTAAAGGCATTTCATCTCTTCTGGATTATTTTACAACTCATTGATATACATCATAGGCTCTGTAATAGTCCTTAGCATGTATGTGTAAGGTAAGCCACCAGAGGCTAGCTCTAAGAACCTTCTGTGTTGTTTCTTTTCCTGCATAGTGTCCTCTTGTGATGACTTCATGATATTTTGTGAGGATCAATGGTCTCTCTATCTCCATAACACACCTCCTCAATATCTCATCAAGTCCCATATTCTATAGTTATCCTGCTATAAGTGAAAAGTCTGCAGCACGCACTACCAACTATTTCTTCTGGGTGATTTCGTATTCACTCGGTGCCATTCCTGTTGACAAGAACTGGACTATATCCATGAAGTAATCATCGATCTTTCTATTGTCCAGCAATTGTGTATCTAGCCATGTATCCTCCAAACTAGTAGGCTCTTCTCTATGTTCTAGCCTCAATAATTGGTCAGGACCTTTGTTCATTCTTCCTTTCTTAACCACAATCTCAAAATCATATTCCTGACATAGAAGAAGCCATATGAATATTCTCCCCCCCAACACTGGTTTGTTGACTAGGTATTTCAGAGTGAAGTGATCAGTAAACATTTTAAAGTGTCCTCCCAACAAGTAGCGGTGAAACTTTTGTAGCGCATACACCATGGCTAACCCTTCTCTCTTAGTGGTGGTGTAATTAATATCAGTTGTTGATAGCTTCCTTATAGAAAAGGCTAACATGTGGTCAATTTTTCTAGTTTATGGTTGTGCTAACACATCTCCTAATGAAATAGAAGATGCATCGACATGCATGTGAAATTCCTTGCTCCAATCTGGGAAAACCAGGATAGGCACAGTAACCATTTTTTGTTTCAGTGTGTCGAAGCTCTGCTATCATTCTTATGTCCAATTAAACTGACATTCTTTATTAAAAATATTCTCAATGGGTTTTGTGATATTTTCATAGCCTTTAATGAGCTTCTTGTAGTATCCACTGTGTCCAAGTGCAGTGCCCAGTTGTTTGACGGAAGTAAGAGGGGGAAGATCAACTATAATGACAATCTTAGATGGGTCTACCAGCAGTACCTGCTTACACACAATATGACCTAACAACACTTTAAATGATGAAAATAAGTTGCACTTCTTCAGGTTCAAGGAAATATGACACTGCCTGCACTTATCCAACATTAGTCTTAAATATTCAATATGATTTTGTAATAAGCTAAAAATAGTCCAATCATCAAAATATTCTTCCAGGAATTTATGTAAAAAATCCTTGAACGCTTCGAACACCACCCTGGAAAATATGGTTGGGGCATTCTTCAATCCAAATGACATCATTGTATACTAGTAGGATCCCCATTCTGTTGCAAATGTGGTCTTATGGCAATCTTCCTTGGCAATATGGATCTGATGGTATCCTAAGAATCCATCTTCAAAATAATATACCTCATGTCCTCCTACATTGTCTAACACTTCGTCAGTGAACGGTGTAGGGAATGGGTCATGCAAACAGGCATCATTCAACTTTCAGAGATCTACGTAGATCCTAATTTCTCCTGTCTTCTTGTCTTATACCACCATAGGGTTGATCCACTCTGATTCTTCAACAGGTTCTATGATTCCTACTTCCCACATTCTGTCAATTTCAATCTTCACTTTCTCCTTATATTTAGGGTTCAATCTGTAGGGTCTCTGTTTGACTGGCCTTGCATATGGTTTCAAAGGGATCATCATCTCTCCCATGGGCCCTTTAATTCCCTTCACATCAGTGAACTTGGTTGGAAACAAGTCCTGATATTCATGCAGTAACTTTGTGATCTTGTCAATAGTGGAAGCATTCCAATAATCTCCAACATTTGCAATCTTCGTTGTTTTCTCTGTCCTAATGTTGACTTTATTGATCTTGATCAGCTGTCCAATGAAAGGTATTTCAACTCCTGGTCCTTCTCTGTCTCTATGTCCTTCTGTTTCAGCGATGGTCACCTTCCTAAGATCATTGTCTTCATCAACATTGATATTGTAACAGCCTTGCAATTTCTAGAGAGGCGTAGTCCATTTGTCCTCTTCTCGTTCCAAAGGGAGGCGAGGTGCCTCATCAAATAATTTATGTCTTACACTCTGTAACTCTTGATCTACTGTAGGATATTGGATTTCAAATAAAAAGGTAGTTACAAAGTTCTGAGTCATACATTCCTAATCTATAGTGAAGAGGCACATGTCTGCCTGTTGGTACCAATTGATAGGGGTTGTATCCAGTGTGTTGATGAATTTTTGCAACCACTGTTGTTGGGGATTTTTTCTCCAGGCTTCCTCGCAATGTCGCACATGGTCCTTCAAACAGCTTTGACTTATGTACCTAACTTTGCATCCTTCTACTTGTTCTGAAAACCGCATTGTCATCAAAGTGCGACATTGTACCCAGTCTATAATGTTGTTTTTGTGTGTCCCCCACAATCTTGATGGGTTTGATTTCAAGGCCTCATCCATTTCCAACAATATTTGTTGTGTTGGTACAATTTCTTCAAAGTCCAACATGAATGCTTCTAAATGATTCATACCATCAAAGGTGGGCAAGTTACTTACTGTTGTGTCGATCCAACGACCATCTCTGGTTAATATAGCACATCTCCTTGTAGATACTTCGTACAGTTTGTTCTATGAATTCTCCAGTGCTTCTTCTGAATCTGATGAACATGCGTTTTCACTTCACCATCTTAGGTTCCCATCCACCATATGATTAATTTAATCCTGTTGTCTGGCTATTAATTTGTATATGTTTTATAGTTCATATGTGTGGTCTTCTTCCTTGATGGGTTCTTTGTATATCTGACATTCGTCGGGATACAAAGTTGCAATAAACCTAAGGCCATCTCCTTCAAATGTCATTCTTATTTTCTTTAAATCAACCACAGTGGAATTATTGAAAGCCCAATGAATTCCTAACAACACAGGGTAAGGACAACTATCATCAACTATCTCAATCACCTCGAAGTTTGTAAACATCCTTACTCCGTCAATGTCCACAGGGACATGTTCCAATCTTCGAAAGGGGCTTACAACTTGTTTATTAGCCATCCTAAACCTGATAGGGGAGTATATCAACTTAGGTTTTCCCATCAGTGCCCAGATCTGCTTCATCATGACATTGACCTCCAACCCTAAGTCGAGGACTACATAGTCTATATCATACTCTCCAATTTGAGCATTCAGGTGTAGTTCCTTATTTTTTATTCTCTTTTTAGAGACTTGATGTACTTCTCTATTCAACAAGGGATCTATCTTTCCTAATTCGTACTGTCTAATTAAATTTTGTAGCTCTTGTAGAGCGCTTTCATCCTGAATCAACTTAATACAAGGATATAATAATTCCATGATCTTGCTTACCTCTTTTCCTTCTAATGGAAGAGCAGACTGGTCAAATGCTAGAGGCGTTCCACATTCTCTTACTTCTTGTCATTTCTTTGATGAAGAACCTTGGTTTCTCCTGAATTATTTTCTTTCCTCCTCAAATATTTGTTTTTATTTCTTTGCATCAAAAACTTGTGCCTTCTCTGCAGCTTTCCTAGCCCCTGATTCTTCTATAGTATTTCCTTGGGTCACTCTGTCTTATCCTATAACAATGCCTCCTCTAGTGATAACACTGACTTTTTGACGGGTGAAATTGACCATCTGTCAACTGGAAGAGCGTGTCTGGTTTGGGGTTGTCTAAATAACCCAAGCCGTTTGGTGTAACTCATTCTAATAGGTTTAATGGCTTCGTTAGCCAATCTAAGAATCCTAAAAGAAACAAATAAAACAGAGAAATAACTAACTAATTACTAAACACTATATATATGTACATATGCTCTAATGTAACTGTAGTAGTTATATTTAAGTAGAAGATATACAAGTCTCATTTATTTACATGATTTACAAGATGCAAGTTTTAATCAAAACTTATGAAAATCAATGGAAAAATGATTGCTTCTAGGAAGAAAATAAAGAAAGCACATAAAAATATTTATTGTTTTTCTTTTACAAATTTAAAGAATCTTGCAAAAAAGTTAATGAAACATGAGCATGTGGATAGTCAAAGCTGAACCATACATTCATTGTTTCATTCATAAATAACTTAACTAAATAACACACATAATAACATGTCGCTAATCAACGAAACTGGTATTTATCTTTCTGTGTTGTATGAGCTCCTGCTTGTACTGTTATTAAGGGAAACCTATAACAGAAAAATACTAGCACTTCCAGAATACATTCAAAGAAGTATTTGATATCGGAGTAAATTAATAACAACAGGAAGACATCTAATTAAAAATCATGTGATCTTAAGATAATCAATATTTAAGAACGAAAGAAAACTCAATTATGGGTATTGATATTATCCATCATTTAACATTAGAAATAAATTCCATAATAATCAAATGATCGATTGATCACACATAAAAAAATATGGAATAAGAAATTATGGGCAACATATAACATTTAACAGTATGAAAACACCATATGATTGACAAGCTAAAGCTAAAATCAACCATTATAACATTTTCATAATATAACAATAATGAAACAATAAAATGGAATAAGTATCACATAGGTCTAAAGCCAAAGATGAATTACTTTCCCATATTCTTTCTCAAAATCAAATGCCCATATTGTAGTCCTGGAAGAATTGTTTTGGATAATAAACTCTTAAAGATTGGAAAAATTATTATATAAATAATAATAATTAATCATGTATTGATAAAAAGGACTAAAGATATTTAAATCAATGCATAATCAATTATTGAAAGAATATGAAAATATTATATGAAAATAAAGCCATTTTACTTACAGGACAAAAGCCATTAAGCAACCTGGAATTCCATATTCTTCTTTAAACATATTCGTCCATTCTCCCAAAGCTTCCAGCCATCTATTACTCCATTTGAAAAGAAATAAAAAGTTTGCAAAAGCAATAATATACAAAAGAGAAAGGATTAAAATCGTCCTCTCCAATTCTTGGATCTCCCATGGCTCTGATCTTTCTCATATATTTATAAAATGAATGAACAGTCTGGGCGTCACTATTAATTTCCGCCACCTGAAATTTGCCTCTAAAAGAGAACCAAATATCTCTCAAATTATGCATTGTTTGGGGGAAATATCTACATGGAAGCTACATGGGTCCATTTTGGTTTTGGGTTTCAACCGTTTCTCCAAATTCCACACGGTTTGGCTGCAATCAGTCCTACAAAATTGTGTGCCTGATCTTGACGCCTTTCCAAATTTTATCTGTTGTTGCTCATAAAATTATTTGTAGAAATCCAAAATTATTTTTGGATCAATGATCTTGAATGTATTTTCATAATAAAATCAAGCCATTATCAGATCCGTATCAAATATTTGATAATAGAAACCTGTGAAACAAAAAGAAACCTAAATTAATAACCTAAAAATTAATAACCTAAAATCTGTGAATAAAACAAAATCTAGAAAAATAAAAAATGAATTTAAACTAACTATAACTTATAAACAAACATTATTTATAATTTGTTTTCAAATATGATCTAGAAGCTTCAAGTTAATGGAGAAAAAATATTAATTTTAGTTTTTTACAAAATCAAACAAATGATAGATAATTCTTTGATTATTATTATTTTGAAATGAGATGCAAAATAAAAAAAGAATTTAATTAATTAACATCACCAAATGATTTCATGAAAATGATAAACCAACCAAGATATTATTTGATGAAGTATTGAACACATTATTCAAAATAGTCAAACTTGCTAATGAGCAAAAGAATAAACACATAATCATTATTTAAACAAAAGTAAACATTTGATAAAAATTAACGTTTTGGTTTAAATTGAGATTTTTATGATCGTTTTTAACTTTTGACATATACTCTTGTAATAAATGGCTCATACTAAAGTGAATGTATTAAGTTTGTCTCAAATCAATCCAAGGAATGGAACTATTTGAAAAGGTTGATTCCGTAGCTCATTATAATTATCAAGATTCTAATAGGGGCCCTTTAAATTTTGTAAAAATATAAGGGGAGTTGTTGGGGCCCAACATGACTCCAGGGTCCTCTCCTCGAGGTTCAATGTATATCAGTTGCAGTTGCGGGTTCTGCTGAGGTCCTCATCTCTCCTGAAGTTTGGCTAGCAACACAGGACAATATTCAATAACATGTTCGAATGAGTTGCAGTAGCTACAAGTGGTACAACGGTTTTGACAGTCCCTTGCTAAGTGTCTTGGCTTCGTGCAGTTGTAACAAATGATTTGGCCCCTACCTCGACCCATACCTCCTTCTCATTCTCTTCCTTTGAATCCACCATGAGGATTGAAGTTTCCTCTTCCTGGGGAATTATACTTCGTAGTGCTTCCTTCTTGTTGTACTTCACCTTGAATGTTGTATATGTCCCTCGACCTTTCATGCATGAGGTTGTAATCCATAAAATCTTTGTCATCATGTCCTACCAACTTATAGAACGTGAAATACATATTTTGGAGTGTCTAGACATATTTTTGCAGATAGCAACATTCACCAGGATGATGTCAATTTCTACAGACCTCGCACAGGGTAGGGTAACTTGCTTCAAAGGGATTGAAGCTCCAGAATCCAAGTCTTCATGAAATAAGGCATAATGTTCCTTGTCATGGCCTTTTGATTTGCATCTGATACACCAGATGTCTTCTCTTTTATCTTTTCCTTTGTCTTTATTCATATCTTCGACCTGTAGAGATAAACTATTTATATGACTCAAGATTTGACTCATACCCCAGTTGGATTGTCCCATAGGGGTTTATTCTAACTTCATGGCGATCTCCAACGCCTTGGCCTGTGAAGAAATATTCCGTTGCATCATAGGAACTCTGATGTGTGGTAAGAGGGCAGCAATGAACCATTCCTTGTTCTGTTCATCTGGGATCTAAAAACTCAAATGGTCTGTCAAGGTCTTAAATATCTTGTCAAACTCCCACACATATTCAGCTATTCTTTTTTTGATTTATTTTAGCTCTGTAATGCACTGCGACTCTGACATAGGTTTCTTGAATTCAGAAATTAGCGCAGTCTTAATGAAATTCAACGGTTTCAGTGCAGTTCCTTGAACAAATTTCATGTACCAGCTCACTACACCATCTCTTAGGGTAGTATTGAGTTGATCTCATTTAACAGTTTGTCGATGATATTATTAATACTCCATACAGCTTCACATAGAAACTAGTGTTGATCAGGATCTTCAAATCCATCTCCTCTGAAGGTTGGTAGCCTCATCTCATCTGCCATAGATCTTCCTAGGTTTCTTGACTGAGTATGTTGTGGACTACTAGTGATAGTGCTCAGAGTGCTCTGGTGACTCTGATTTCTTTGATTGCTTAATGTTGTTGAAACAAAAGGAGGAATAATAGTACTTAATTCAATAGTCAACGCGGTTCCTAAAGTTTTTGGCTCTTCCCTACGAGGTTCTTCAACTTTCGCTTCCTCTTCCCTAGCAGATTATGAATGCTCTTCGTCTATCATATCTGCCTCTTCTCCATTGTAGAAAACATCATCCCCATATGTCTTCTTAAACATGTTAACAAGAGGGACTTCTCTGAACTCTCTCCCACTGCGCGTATGTCCAACCTCTATGTTGTTGTCTGAGTTCTTGAACATTTTCCTTTTCCAATCTGACTAGCTATTGTATATTCAATATTTTCTTCTCATGCAGTAGCATCTTGATCCTCAACTTCAGAAATTGCAAAAATTTTCCCTTGGTTCCCTTAAAGAAATACCTCTCATCTTGGCTATATGACTCTACTTTGTCAACAACAAACTCGGTGATATATCCTCCAATGGTACTATAGAACCAATGATCTACTTCTCTTGACACGACATTATCAACTCTATTGACCTTCTTGATCAACGTCGACGTCCAAACCACAAGTGGTCTATATTTGATCTCAAATTGGGTGTCTACTAACCTAGCTAGCCACTCATATAACTCCTGATGAATTCCTCCAAAGAAAATCGTGTGTATATCAGTAAATATATATCTTCCCAACCAATCTTTTGTACTAAGATTAGGGTTATTTTTCTGGGCTTCAGTGGTCCTTTTCTTGATCCTCTATCCACTTCTGAATCTTTTTCTTCGATGGAAACCACCTTGACATTCCCTCAAGAAGATTCATGTCCTGACAACAAAACCATTTTTTGTCATAGGAGAAGACCCAGGGTTCAACTCCAAGAGCGCACCAACAAGCCCTAACTACTAGACCTTTCGAAAACACCTGCGAGGAAGATGCAGTCTCACCTGAAGTAGTTATGGTAGGGTTGTAGGACACATATGTATACAACCAAGGGAATGAAAAGTGGATCCCATACAACAACAAAAAAACATCTAGATATTGATTACTAGCTTAGATCTACTTTGCACAACTATCTATTAGATCTAACACAATAATGCAATAAAAGTATATCCATAAACAAGAGAACACAACATCAATCACACACAACAAAAAGATGCATGTGGTTCACCCTCTCCCTAGGGCTACGTCCACATAACTGTGCTTTATAATATATTAAGATGGAAGCATACAATTCTTATCTATGCTCTTAGCCAACAACTCTTATCTCTTTTGCTATGTCCTTATCTATTCTCTTACAATTCTTATCTATGCTCTTATCTTCTCACCCAGCTGAAGATCCTACAACACAAACTTCCCTCACTTCTCAATGCTCCTCTCCCTCACTACAATGATCACTTAAAACAATCACGAACTTGGAATGACAATAACAACAAAAACCAACCCATCCTAGGTCCTCTTGACCTTTATTTATACATTACAATAGCTCATCGACAACCTTAGGCCAAAACCTAAGTGTCAAAACCACAAATACCAAAACCCTAGGTGTCTAAAAACCTAGGTCAACTTGACCCGCATTTTCAGGGCTTCACCAGCATGTCTTTCCTTCCTTCTTGCACGGTTCTCCAAAGCATCCAATGGTGGATTTTTCTACTTTCTCAGTTTTCCACAATTTGTCTTCCTTGTTGATCTGTCCATCCTCAATATCCTCATCCAATGACTTGTTTTCTCTTACTTCACAGTGTCTTTTCTACTCTTCTGCTCACTTCAACCCGGTATCAGTCACTATGTCTTTCGCGCAGTTCACATTCTGTCTTTTCTACATTAATATTAACTTACTTCCATACCCAAGGGCCAACAGGTGGCTATAATATTGAAAATGGATTAAGATTAAATGTTGGAGCTCTATGTGTAGTATTATTTATTTCCCTAACCAATAATGAAGACAATTTTGGACTAAAGTGTGGAATGCATTAACATATGAATTGGACTGAAGTGTTGATCTGGATTTATGAGAGTAATGAAATGAATAAAAGACTGAATACAATAATAGAGAGATAACAATTGATATCTAGTGAACAATAACTTCTATTGAATAAATGAAATAGGATGAAACTATAAAACTGCAAAATTGAAACAACATGCTCGAATGGTGGTAGCTATATCTCAGAAAAGATGTGGGTGCTACATGCATCCATCTGAGTAGAATGATTATAATGAGGCTCCATATTCCCTTTTAACATTATTCATGAATAAAAAAAACCTGGACATCCAAAACCCTAACCCTAGGAGGTGAAATGCAAAAAGTTATGTGGGTCTCGATGGGTAAGTTGGTACCTCAATTTCTCAGGGTCATAAATTTTTCATACGACATTCGTTTTAGGCGCGTGATATACCATTGGAAATATATTTTCAAGAAATCCACATTATTCCATTAAAATCTAACTTTGTCTATAGTTAGACTTTGGAAATCCAAAAAACATTGTTTAGGTCCCCAAAATGGCCCTAGAAGTACAAAAATATGTACTGACATGAAAACATCCAAAATACGCCAATTGGATTAGGTGGGTGGCCACCAATATCCATCTAGAAGGGATTCAGACATCCCCATAAGTGTAGAACCCACAATTACAAAGAATTATAGAAGAACATGTTGAACTAAAAACTGTCAAGAGGATCCAGTTGGAATAGGTGGATGGCCATCGATATCCACCTGTATTAGTCCTCCCCCCTTAGGAATAAATGGTATCCATTGCGTTGAGTTCCCTCATCAGGTAAGGAAAATTATGCCAAATTTGGCCCTAGGTGAGCCACTTTCCTTGGTGTACGAGTTTCCCTTCCTTGACAACCTGATAAAGATGGATTCTTTGTTGGCGAGTGACCTTGACCTATGTGTCCATTATCTGATCAATGGATTCTTGTTCCATGTAGTCATAGTTGAGCTATGTTGGTGTCAGTTTTTATGCAATCTCTGAGGTGTCCAATAAGGGTGGAAAATATGGTCGAAGGAGGTCCACATTGAACACTCTGTGCAATTTAAGGAAGAGTGGAATGTTAAGATCAAAATCATTGCTACCCACAGCCTTGGTGATAGTGTAGGGCCCATAGCAAAGTGGGAAGAGCTTCCGATGGGGCCCTGTAAGGTGCTATTTATGCAAAATGTAACCAGACCCTGTCTCCCACCTGAAACTGGTGTGGTACCCTATGTTTATCATGGAGCTCCTTGTACTTAACATTGGATTTCTGCAAAATCTCATGGACATGTTAGCGGATGTGCTGAATCCACTCAATGAATCTAGTGGATTTTTTGGCCTCAGACTAAACATGGGAACATTTTTCCTGTGTGGTGGCAAGAGGTAATGCAACATCAATGGGACCCAAGGGTTGGAATCCCAGCCCCACATGAAATGGGCTATGACCGATGGAGATATGGAGAGCCATGTTGTAGTTGTGTTGAACATAGGGGAGACTCTCATCCTAGGTACACAGATTCTTAGAGTTGTACATGCACAGGATGTGTACAATCATCTGATTGACGACCTCTATGTGGTCAGCAGTTTGGGGGTGGAAAGCAGTGGATTTAGTGAGCTTGGTGTCCAACAATGACTAGAGAATTGACCAAAATGTACTAAGGGACCTGTTTTCCTGATCGAAGATGATGTTCTGTGGTATCCCAAAATGGACCCACACTCATTCGAAGAAGAGCTTGGCAGTACCTACCATTGTAATTCTCTTCTTGCAGGATGTGAGGATGGACATATTCAAAAACTGATCAACCACCACAAATACACAATCATTGCCTTTCTTGGTGAATAAAAGGCCAGACATGTAATCCATTGAGATGGATTCCCAAGGCGTCTCGGGAGTAGGAAGAGGGTTGTATAATCCTTTCTTCTTAATGCTGGGCTTGGAAATGGCACAGGCAGTGCAAGATCTGATATACTTGCTGTCGTTTTATCAAAGTTTTGGAAAATAAAATTGTTTATGTAGAACAACCACAGTTTTCTCCATGCCAAAATATACTTCCATCCGACTTGAGTGAGCCTCCCATATCAGCTTTGCACTCTCACTTGCAGGAACATAGAGATGGCCAAGATGACATAACAATCTCTCCTGAATGTGAAAATTGGTGACATTCGCGCCTATACCCAAGAGATGATAGGTGGTGACAAAGTTTGGATATTTATGATAAATTTGGGTTCACGTAGATGCCTCATGTCCACAGGAATGGATCAAGGTGGAGAGTGCATCGATGGGAGGTTGAGTAAGGAATCCAACGACATGATTTTTTCTCCCTATATTATACTTGATGTTGATATGGAACTATTGCAGGTATGTGGACCACTTATGATGGCAGACATTCTGTAACTTCCCCTATGTTTGTATGAACTGTAGAGGGTTTTGATCAGTGTGGATGATTGTCTCATTTCCCATAATGTAATGTTTCCATTGACGACAGAATTGTACAATGGAATACATTTCCTTGTCATAAGTGAGGTATTTCCAGACAATATATGAGAGTATCTCACTATGGTATGCCACCAAATGACCATGCTGAGTGAGAAATACACCTACAACATAGTCAGATGCATTAGTCTCAATCTTGAATGGTTGTTGCATATCCGGTAAGGAGAGTAGTGGAGCTGAGCATAAGTGATGCTTTAGATCATCAAATGTTCATTTTTGTTCCTTCCCCCATGTGAAATTTTCCCTACCACCTCCCTTGGTCACTTGGCTGAGGGACCATGCAATATGGGAAAACCCCAACGTGAACCATTAGTAGAATTTTTTTAATCCAAGGAAGCTCCTAAGCTCGGTTAGTGTGGTTGGGGCAGGCCAGTCACAGATGACTTGGATATTAGTTGGATCAAAATGTACCCCATGCTCATCAACAATGTATCCCAAGTATATGACAATGTTCATGCCAAAGAAGAATTTTTCCAAGTCAACATATATCTTGTGCTACCGCAGAGTGCTCAAAACTTGTTGACTATGTTGCATGTACTCCTCCCAAGTTCTGTTGAATATGAGGATGCCATCCATATATAACACCAAAAAATAGTTCGTGAAGTGTCTCAATACATCATCCATCAACCTCATAAAAGTGGATGGTGCATTTTTTAAGCCAAAGGGCATGACCAGCCATTTGAAGAGACCTTATTTAGATTTGAAGTTGTCTTCCATACATCAGTTGGTTCGATGGGAACCTAGTGGTAGCTAGAATTTAGATCAATCTTATTGAAGAAATTTTTCCCCTTGAGTTGGTCAAGAAGGTAATCAATTCTGGGAATTGGGTATTGGTTCCTGACTGTGATTTTGTTTAATGCTATGTAATCAATGTAGAGATATCAGGTCCCGTATTTCTTCTGCACTAGTACAATCGGTCTTTCATAAGGGGAGGAGCTTGGTATGATGTGCCCCTTTTGAATCATCTCTTGGATCTGATGCTTTATTTCTTCATTTTCCATCAACGAGCGATGATATAGTATTTCGTTAAGCATAGGTGCACCTAGGGTTAGATCAATTGGATTATTGACTTGGCAGTGCATCGGTACCCTGATAGGTGAGGAGAATATGTCTATGTACTCTTCCATGATATCGTCCACTTGCTTCTACTGCAAAGAGAGACTCTATGTAGAGACCATGCATGTGGTAGAGACCTTCTTCTTACTATGAGCATGGATCACAAAGAAGACAAACTTCCTGGTCTGTGAAATGACCTTACTGCATTTCTTAGAAGATATTAAAGAAATAGCGGTAGGTGGAGCCACTTCTAGTATCTTGTACAATTGTCTACCCAAATTAATAATAAGACTATAGGGTCTAGACTCATACACAATGTGTCACTTCCACAAATATGGTTGTCCTAAAATAACATCAAAAATTTCAAGGGGATAAATATCACACAATACCTCATCTTTGAAAGGCTTGATGTCGTAGGGAAGACGACATTTTTGGATGACACGAAGATCTCTTCCTTGGCGAAGCTAGCCGATGGTGTAGGGATATGGATGTGGTGTCATCAATAGGTCCAGCCACTTGAAGATATCTACTAATATTAGGTTCTTCTGACTGTTGTTATCGACAATGAAATTAAGAGGAGCCCCCTTTACCCACATCTGCAATTGTAAGAGGCGTTCCCCTTCCTCTGGTTCTTCTAGTTCACTTGGCTGGACTTTGGTGGTAGTGACCGTGGCACTGGGTTCATCATCAATAGTTCACTTCCCTCCTTTTGGATTTGATTCAGAGTCAAAATTGACCTCTGAATCAGAAGCTTTCAGCTCGACCATGAGCGACTACTTGAAGCATCATTCTTCAGTGTTGTGCCAAGGGATTTTATGGTATTCACACCATTTTCCTGTGTCCTTCTTTGAATTCTCATTGCCTTTATTATGTTGTGGCTTGGACTGGGTGTCCTGAGAGTGGCCATATTTTCTTTGTCCCTTGTTGTGTGGGTTGGGGCCACCTTTTCCCTTCTTTTGCTGTGAGGAGTTTGCAGATCCAAACTCTCGCCTCTTCTACTTAAATTTATGCTCGATCTTAATAACATATCTATACATAGTACCCAATGATGTGATGTCCAAAAAAATCATTTATGTTTGACTGTATCTATGCAAACAAATGTGGTATTTGAGCACCAAATGTCATTCAGAGTATTTTTTAGTGTACCTTTAGCTAGACCGAGGCTTATAACACACAATATAGCAATCGGTATACACTTAAGCTTGATTATAAACACAGGCCAGTATAAACACATGCATTTAACACAATTGACACATTTAACTCAGAGTAAACATATGAATTACTGCTATATTCAAAAATCATTTAGCCTTATCATTTAATTCATATACACAACAGAAAACATGATACATAAACAGCTCAGTCATGCCAAACATGATCAAAGCATAATTCAAATACTTATCTTTTAACAACTGTAGAAATCACCAACCAAGTGCAGGCATTCCACGAACCTCCCAGCCTTAGATCACATTGTTCGTCAGCTCAACAGTGGGTCACCCCCGAGCTGGGACCTAGCTCCACCCCAAGGCAAGGAATCCTAGACTAGGCTAAGGTTACAGGAAGGACAGTCATACACAACCACCAGGAAGAAAGCTCTCCCACGAATCTCCCTCGCTCACTACCCACAGACCCTCATTCCCCACATGCCTGTTCCACCCCAGGAGAGTGCACCTTCTCTGTCACCTGGAAAGTCCTTCGACTGCCAGTCTCCCTTACCTTGGGTTATAGAAACAGACCAGATTGGAAGTCTCCGAGCTCTATGGCAGCTACAGGGTTCCTTCCAGGCGTTCTCTCCTCCCTCTATGCACTCTCTCACCTGGAGGAGTCGCTCACAAGCCAAAAAGCCAAAAGCAGTCCAGTACTGCATGGTCACAACAACTCACGGGGAAAAATAGACACAGGCTTTTCCCAAACCGGTTCAGCAGTCATAGGATGATCTCATGATGTTCATTTTCGGAATTTTCCTGAGAAGCAATTTTCTGCCGGGAAATTATATAGACTCCCCCCACCCCAGGCATAATGGTAGTTTTCCCATCCGCCCTCCCAGGATAGACTCACGCTTGGATGTCAGGAATGCATGATAGACAATCCACACAAGGGTCAATGCAGGTCCCAGGCAGTTTCAGAGGATGTACGAGAGTTTTTCTGCAAGCGTCAGACTCTTCCCTTCTGGTAGTCCCTGAGTCCCCTGGAGGAGGAACCCCCAACACGGCTCATGTTGGCCTTTTATTGCATGGCCAGGGTTGACACTTGTCACCCATGCAACTGCACGCATTCCTGTAATGTGCGTGCCTTCCACCGTTTGTAAATCACATGTCCTACCAACAAGGACTTAGGTTACAACATATAATGCATTTCTCTTTTGGAATAATATTAAAATATTATTCCCAAGGCTTAAGCCCTCTAGGCTCGACACTTAGCCCCTTTTTCCCACCTCCAGCCCCTAATTCCTTTCCCATTCTGTGGATGCCCAGTCCCCCTTCACTCATTCATCATGGTCGGTTTGCACCTAGTGGTGTTTATATTTTATTGATCATTCTACATACATACAAGTACATCAGCGGCTCCTGGCCTTCAACACTTAGGCTCCCAGGCCTAACAAATCCACAAGCCTACCAATTATACAAAACTTGGCTCACCAGCCTATAAAACATAATTACAATTCCTTTCGAAACATGGTTTACAATGGGGCTCGGCCTTGGGGACACTACAATCCCCCTCCCCTTATTTTTTCACTGTCCTCAGTGCATCCTTACACAACATCTGCATGCCTTTCAAAATTTTCAAAAAGATGCGGGTACTCTACCCCGCATAACCTCTTCATGCTCCCATGTCACTTCCTTAGGACCATACCAGGTCCACTGGACCTTTACAAGTTCTATAGCTCAATTCCGCAGTTGTTTTCTTTTCCTGTCCAATATGCGCATAGGATGTACTTGCAGGACACCTTCTAGTTCCACCTGAATCACAGTCCAATCGATAACATGATTAGTATCAGGTACATATTTCTTAAGTAGTGAAACATGAAACACATTATGTACATTCATAGATGCAGGTAATGCAAGCATGTATGCAACTGGCCCAATCCTTTCCAGGATCTTGAATGGCCCACAAAATCTTTTCGTCAACTTGGCGCAACTTCCCAATTTCAAGGAACTCCTGTTAGTTTTCACTTTCAGGAAAACATGGTCACCCACTTTGAATTCTCTATGGGTTCTGTTACTATCAACGTAACTTTTCTTCCTGTCCTGAGCAACTTTTAGATCATGTTTAATTTTAATCATTTGATCTTCCATCTCTTTGAGTAGTTCAGGTCCAACTACTACTCTGTCAACTAGATTATCCTAGCTCACTGGAGTGTTGCACTTTCTTCCATAAAGTGCTTCGAATGGGCTCATCTTCAATGATGCATGGTACCCATTATTGTAGGCAAATTCTACCAAATGTAGGTAGTCCTCCCACCTGGATGTTTTATCCATCACATACATTCTCAGCATGTCTTTGATTACTCTATTTACTCTCTCTGTCTGTCCATCAGACTCGAGATGATATGTTGTGCTAAAGTTTAGATTCATTATGAATCCTTTGAATAGTCCTTTCCAGAAATTCGAAGTGAATTTTGGGTCTCTGTCGGATACAATTGTCTTAGGAATTCCATGCAAGCATGCAACTTCTTTTAAAAAGATATCAACAACATCTGCTGCTCTGTGGGTGCTTATCAGTGGAATAAAATGGGTAGCTTTAGTAAGCTTGTCCACCACCACCATAATTGAATTGTGTTGCTTTCTTGTTCTGGGAAACCCTGTGATAAAATCCATTGTTACCATGTCCCATTTCCATTCAGGAATAGGTAAAGGCTACAGCAACCCTGCTGGGTGCCTATGCTCCACCTTAACCTTTTGGCACTCCATGCATCTTGCGATGTATTCAGCAATTTCTTTCTTCAAACCCTGCCAAAGATAATGGATTCAGACTGCTACCACAGTCTTCTAATATCCCGGATGTCCAGCATAAGCCACGTTATGCATCTCCTTTAGAATTTCCATCTTCAATTCTTGGCCATTAGGTACATACACTCTGTTTTTATACAGAAGTAAACCACTAGTTCCCAAGCTGTAACTTTCCTGGGTATGTGGTCTCTCACGCTGTTGTAGCTTTGCTACAAGATTTTTGTACTGCAAATCAGCATTGGCAACTTCTAAAATTTTGTCTTTCATCTCAGTCTGGTACATGATAATGGTTGTAGCATGTAATTCATGCACTTTTCTGCTGATTGCATCAGCCACCTTATTTTCTTTCCCTTTGATATGCTTGATATCAAAGTCATATTCGCACAGAAATTCCATCCATCTAATTTTCTTGGCATTTAAGGTTGGTTGATCAAATAAATATTTCAGACCATTGTGGTCTGTTCTTAATTCAAATTTCTTGCTCATGAGGTAATGTCTCCATTTCCTCAAGGCGTGGATGATTGCTGCCAGCTCTAAATCATGAGTGGTGTAGTTCTTCTCATGTTCCTTCAACTTTCGGGACTCATAACAAATTACAAATCCCTCTTGGCTGAGAACTCCTCCCAGTCCCTCCTTACACGCATCTATGCACACTACATAATCCTTGTCTAGATCTGTAATCTTCAGGATTTGAGCACTGGTTAGCAGCTGCTTCAATTGCTGGAAGTTGCTCTCACATTGTTCAGTCCACTGGAACTTCTTCTCCTTCCTTTGCAAGGAAGTGATAGCATGAGATATCCTTGAAAATCTGGCTATGAACCTCCTATAGTAACCTGCCAGACCCATAAAGTATCTAACTTATGTCACATTTCTTGGTGCTGGCCACTCTTGAATGGCCTGTACCTTCTCAGGATCCACAACGATCCCTTCTTCAGAGATTATATGCCCCAAGTAATGGATCTGCCTTTGGTAAAAGGATCACTTGCTCAGTTTTGCGTACAGCTGGTGTTCTCTCAACACCTATAGCACCATTCTCAGGTGTTGTTCATGTTCTTCCTCTGTCTTGGAATACACCAATATATCGTCCAAGAATACTATGACAAACTTGTCCAGATAATTTCTGAACACTCTATTCATTGAGCACATGAAGACAGCAGGCGCGTTGGACAGTCCAAACGACACCACTGTAAATTCATAATGACCGTACCTTATTATGAAGGAGGTCTTGCCGATGTCTTCATCTTTTATCCTCACTTGATGATATCTAGATCGAAGATCTATTTTTGAAAATACTTTCACATCCTTTAACTGATCAAAAAGATCATCAATCCTTGGCAAAGGATACTTGTTTTTGACAGTGACTTTATTCAACTTCCGAAAGTCAATGCACAGCCTCAAAATCCCATCTTTCTTCTTCACAAATAGGACCGGGAATCCCCACGGTGACACACTGGGGTGAATGTAACCTTTCTTTAGTAGATCTTCGAGCTACAGTTGCAACTCTTTTAGCTCTGGTGTGCTCATTCTATAAGGAGCCTTTGAAATTGGAGTTGCTCGAGGCATCAGATTTATAGAAAAATCGATGTCCCTCTTCGAAGGTAGTCCAGGCACCTCTTGAAACACATCCTCAAACTCTTTGAGCACCCTGTGGTCTTCCAGATTCGAGACCACCTTTTGGGATGCTTCTTCCACCTGGGCTGCAAATAATTGACAGCCTTTCCGGTAACATTTCTTCAGCTGCATGGCTGATATTTCTCTAACAGCCATGGCTCTGGGAATTCCTTGGACTGTTACCTGATTTCCCTCTTCGTCCAGACATGTGACCCTCTTGTTACGAAAATCCAGAAGGGCATGGTGCTGGTCCAACTAGTCCATCCCAATTAAGCAATCATATGAACCTAAAGGCAGAATGTTCAATTCAGCCTTAGTGCTCATTCCTTTCATGTCCACCGAACAAGACTTAACCAATTTAGTGACCTTCCTCTTGGTCCCTGTGGCTAACTTCACTAACCAAGACTTCTCATGTTTTCTCTTCATTAGATGCAAACTTTCCACCACCCTAGGATCTACATAACTATGGCTATCCCCTGAATCAATTAAAATAACAAGTGGTCGGTTGTTGATCATACCTTCCACTTCAATCATGTGTGATTGAAATTCCACTTGCTTGTTGTCCAGGGCTGCGTAGATCCTCGACATTCTACTACCCATATCCTCCACTATTTCAGCTTGCTGAACAGTATGGACAGTTCTTGCTTTGTCTTTTCTGTGGGGGCAGTCTCTGTATCTATGATTCCCTTTACAGCCCCAACACTCCATGGGTGGAGGCCTTGGAATCTGTTCACTCCTTTCAACTTTCTTGGGCTCATTCAAAGATGACTGTCCCCAAGGACTATTTCTGAAAAAGGAAGGCTTGCTTCCCTTCCCCCTCTATTCTTTCTTAAACCTCTTCTGGTTATCCCAAGCCTTCCGAAAGGTAGGCTTTTCTTTCTGTTGTTCGTATAGGAATTTCTCCCTTATTATGGTTTCTTCCATAGTCTTAGGATCATCATATTGAATCTTGTCACTAATGGAAGGTGGCAGTCCACTCATATACCTATGAATTTTGACAGCCTCGTCTTTGATGAATGGAACATACTTCAACAGTTCCAGAAACCTCGTTCATACTCATCAATGGTCATGCTGCCTAGCTTGAGTTCAAAAAACTCCTTCATCTTTTTGTCATAGTATCTTTTAGTCAGGTATTTCTTCTCAAAATACCTCTTAAATTCCTTCCATGTGACCTCTTTCTCTCTGATGTGTTGCACCTGCACAAACTGATCCCACCACATGGACGCTTTTCCTTTCAGCTGGTACATTGCAATTCTTCCCTCTGCATGGGCAGAATAATTCTATAGCTGGAAGTATTTCTTCATGCCCAGAAACCATGTCTCGGCATCTTCCTCTTTCTTATGTTCTCCATCAAATGTTGGAGGTTTAATCTTGTTCATCTCTCCTTTCAATTCTGCCCTTCCAGATTTTCGGTGTTTTCTGGTAGGGGATGGGCTTGAACAACTGTGTGTCTCCCTGTCCGAATGTATTTGGGAGAGACTAAGATGTCGGCTACCACTCCTCGATCTCCCTCTTCTCCTATGGGTTCTACGACTCTCTGTCGTACTTGCGTCTCTTTCTTTCTCAAGTTTCTTCTCTATTCTTTCCAGGCTCTTCAACATTTTTAAATTGAATTCACCTTGCCGATCTCAGATTTTCATGATCTTTTGGCTATCAGCTAGGCGAGCCTGGGCATCTTCCTGCAATCTTTCGATGAGTTGCATCATATGTTCTTCCTTATCCATCTCTTTTCTGTGCCCATTGGAGTTCGATCCTTCGACTCCTAGGTTAACATCCTTTCCTTCCCGTTCGTCTTCCATTTCAGGGGTAATCTGCACTCTTCCCCACTCCATACTCGGCATTGATTAACTAGAGTTCTGGCCTTCGTTGAACTCTGCACATGCACCGTGCAATTGAATTCAAAATTTTTCAGGCCATTAAATTTCATGAACAATCCACAACATTTATAACTAATACGAACAAGAACGAAAGACATTTCAACTTCACAAAGTTTTTTGAGTTGTCTGGATCTGTAATTTTTGGGACTTCGAAACTTCGGAATCTCGGTCCATGAATATCCAACAGTTAAATATACGAAACCCAAGTCACCCCTTTTCGCAACTCGCGACATCACAAGTTTGTGAGTCAAAAAATTTCGACTCATTCCTCTAAACGCCGATACCCGAGATACGACAAGGTATGGATTTTTTCTTGTTAGTGCCCTCTCCACATGTAACCGTAGGCTAGGCTTAAATGTCAATGCCTCTCACAACTCGCACCTTAGTGAGTGTGTGAGTCGAACTCTTGTGCCTCCCGTTGCGATCTTCTAAGACGCGATAGGTCAATGCTGAGCTGACTCCTCCCTCGACGGACTTCCGCTACTCGAAACCTCTCAACCTCGTCGGTTGAATCGTCGAGCTTTCACCTTCCTACTCCGCGAACCCCCGAGATGCAAGAATTCAATGGAGTGTCGACTCCTATCTCCAGGAAACATGTGTCCACCCATCGACCATGCGGGTCCCACCTTATGCTCTGCCACGCGACCACACGAACCTCGTCTCTCGGCACTTCACGACTCGCGAATCCTAACAGCAATACTTCGGGACTTCTCGCAATGAGATCCTGAAGCTTCATGTCACCTGTATTCCACTCACCAGAATCGCTATGGCCCACACTGTCCTCCAACTTTCGAGGTATCGCTTCTCAGAACCTCGCGACCCCCATGGCCAAATTCTTTAGCCTTTCTCCCGAGGCTCCGATACACGATCCCCCGTGCGGATCCAACGGTCCTCTTGCGATTTGGATCCAATGGTTGTCTTCGCTCCTCGTGACTTCGCGAATTCACTAATTGTGAAGTTGAATGACTTCCTTCTCTGACCTTCGATGTTCGAATCCCCAATAGAGAGGATCTTGTGACTCATGTCCTCCCAATCGAACGGCTCAGATTTCCTTGGGACTTCACGTATCGCGATTTCCATATTTCCTATGTACTTCAAAAGGAATTTTAATTCCTACGTGCATTTTTCCCAGATCTAACGGTCACGAGGGCTTGTCTTCCCTCCCGAACAGATCCTAAGGTTCTAACACCATGGGTGTAGAGACCTATCTCCCAATGGCCATAGACCACATCGGCTGCAGTTTCACTGCGCCGCTAAACTTCCTGAATTCTTACTAAAAACTCGTCAAGTGTCTCCTTGATGTTTCAGAGCAACCAGGGTCCGAAATTGGTCCTCCAGATCCAATTTCCCTTCGCATTCTCGATCCAAAGATTGCTCCACTGGCCCATCTAGGCTCAGTGTCGAAACCTTGGCTCTGATACCAATTTGTAGTGTACCTTTAGCTAGACCGAGGCTTATAACGCACAATATAGCAATCGGTATGCACTTAAGCTTGATTATAAACACAGGCCAGTATAAACACATGCATTTAACACAATTAACACATTTAACTCAGAGTAAACATATGAATTGCTGCTATATTCAACAAGCATTTAGCCTTATCATTTAATTCATATACACAGCAGAAAACATGATACATAAACAACTCACTCATGCCAAACATGATCAAAGCATAATTCAGATACTTATCTTTTAACAACTGTAGAAATGACCAACCAAGTGCAGGCCTTCCACGAACCTCCCAGCCTTAGATCACACTATTCATCAGCTCAATAGTGGGTCACCCCCGAGATGGGACCGAGCTCCACCCCAAGGCAAGGAATCCTAGGCTAGGTTGAGGTTATAGGAAGGACAGTCATACACAACCACCAGGAAGAAAGCTCTCCCAGGAATCTCCCTCGCTCACTACCCACAGACCCTCATTCCCCACATGCCTGTTCCACCCTAGGAGAGTGCACCTTCTTTGTCACCTGGACAGTCCTTCAGCTGCCAGTCTCCCTTACCTTGGGTTATAGGAACAGACCAGACCGGAAGTCTCCGGGCTCTATGGCAGCTACAGGGTTCCTTCCAGGAGTTCTCTCCTCCCTCTGCGCATTCTCTCACCTGGAGGAGTCACTCACAGGCCAACAAGACACACACAGTCCAGTACTGCGTGGTCACAACAACCCACAGGGAAAAACAAACACAGGCTTTTCCCAAACCAGTTCAGCAGTCACAGGATGATCTCACGGTGTTCATTTTTGGAATTTTCCTGAGAAGCAATTTTCCACTAGGAAATTATACAGACTCCCCCCACCCCAGGAAGAATGGTAGTTTTCCCCTCCGCCCTCCCAGGATAGACTCATGCTCGGATGTCGGGAATGCATGACAGACAATCCACGCAAGGGTCAATGCAGGTACCGGACGGTTTCAGAGGATGTACGAGAGTTTTTCTGCAAGAGTCAGACTCTTCCCTTCTGGCAGTCCCTGAGTCCCCTGGAGGAGGAACCCCCAACACGGCTCATCTTGGCCTTTTATTGCATGGCCAGGGTTGACACTTTTCACCCATGCAACTGTACGCGTTCCTGCAACGTGCGTGCCTTCCACCATTTGGAAATCACATGTCCTACCAACAAGGACTTAGGTTACAACATATAATGCATTTCTCTTTTGAAATAATATTAAAATATTAATCCCAAGGCTTAAGCCCTCTAGGCTCGACACTTCGCCCCTTTTTCCCACCTCCAACCCCTAATTCCTTGACCATTCTGTGGGTGCCCAGCCCCCCTTCACTGATTCATCATGGTCGGTCTGCACCTGGCAGTGTTTATATTTTATTGATCATTCTACATACATACAAGTACATCAGCAGCTCCTGGCCTTCAACACTTAGGCTCCCTGGACTAACAAACCCATAAGCCTACCAGTTATACAAAACTTGGCTCACTAGCCTATAAAACATAATTACAATTCCTTTCAAAACATGGTTTACAACGGGGCTCGGCCTTGGGGACACTACATATTTGATACCCAATTTGGTGCAAAAGGTATGGAAAATATTGGTGAAATCTGGTTCCTTTCTTGACACAAGGTGGTCCATCTTGTGTACTGGTCCTTTTAGCTTCAAAAAGGGTAGTATTGTTCTTTAATGGAATCCCTGAAGGAATCCCATGTGGAGACGACCACAAATATTTCAGATTCCTCTATGGCCCTTTTCTCAAAGTAAGTATCCCACCAGTCCTTAACATGGGGGATTCCCTTGAGGAGTTAAAAAGTAATTTTTTCCCTATCAGAAAAATTGTGGAACAAAAAATACCCTTTGAGAATATTCAACCATTTATCTATAAGATCCGCATCTATTAGTCCTTCAAATAATGGAATATAAAAATTTACTTGTACCTTGAAGGGGGTTGCATGGCCACTTGATGAATATGCTTCTCTTGTGGGTAGTCGCCAAAGGATCTGTGCAAAGTTTTTCGTCATTTTGTTCCTTTGTCACACAATGAATTCCTCGAGAAACATTTTAAAAGGATCTCATGCTCCATCATCTTTATTTTCGTCCACAATGGGTTGTTGTTGGGCTCAACGGGGCCTATATTGCAAAGGCTCGACTGGTTCGAGCCCCAAATCCTTGTACCCAAATCTTGTCAGGGACATGTACGAAGAAAAATAAATGAAGAGAAGACCACTTTGATACCACTGATCCAAATTTATGAGAAGAATGAAATGAATAACAAACTGAATATAATAACATAGAGATAACAATATATATCCAGTGAACGATCACTTCTATTGAATAAATGAAATAGGTTGAAACTATAAAACAACAAAACTGAAAAAACTTGCTCGAATGGTGGTAGTTATCTCTGAGAAGAGATGTGGCTGCTATGTGCATTTGTTTTATCATAATGATTACAATGAGTCTCCAAAGGACCTTTTAACATTATTCATGAATGACAAAACCCTATACATCCAAAAACCTAACCCTAGGAGTTGAAACACAAAAATTTATGTGGGCCCCAATGGATAAGTTGGTACCTCAACTTCTCGAGATCGTAAATTTTGCATACGACCTCTATCTTAGGCACATGATACCATGTTGGAAATATATTTTCAAGAAATACACATTATTCCATCAATCTCTAACTATGTTTATAGTTTCACTGTGGAAAGACAAAAAAACATTGTTTAGGGCCCCAAAGATTCCCTAGAAGTACAGAAAGATGTACTAACATGAAAACATCCAAAATAATCCAGTTGGATTAGGTGCGAGTCCACCAATATCCACCTAGAAGTAGTGTAGGGATTCATCTAGACCCAGAAGTGTAGAACCCACAATTACAAAGAAGTACAAAAGAACATGTTGAACTAAAAACTATCAAGAGGAGCCAGTTGGAATAGGTGGATGGCCACCAATATCCACCTAGATCAATTGTGGCAGAAGGTAACCCTTATGATTGATATGGGATATGATGTTCTCCCTATTTGAGTACAACCCCATTGGTTGAGGGATAATCCTCACATGAGAAGCTGAAGTCTATGGAATGTAGCTACGTTTTCTAGAGACCAATCGAAGAGCTTGAAAAGTGGTTTGTGACAAAAATGGATGCCCCCAATAAAATGCTAGATCTCTACTATTGAATGAGGTGAAGTTAGGTCCAAGAGTGCCTTGAGCTTATGAGGGTCAAGGTGAATTCCCTTGGTGGAAACTAAATATCCCAAAGAAAAAAAATTGTTGGTTTAGAACATACTTGTTTAACTTGATATGAATCTTTTTGGTACACAAAATTGAATAAATTAGTGTAGGTGGAGGACATGGTATGCTCATGTCTTGCTTAAGATAAAAAAATCATATAGATAAATAATGACCAAATACCATCCTTTTGAAACTACTTAATGGATAATAAGGCTAGGGGACCCATTATCTAAGGAAATGGACCAAATCATGCCTTCATTTAGAAGAAATTGAACTATTTTTTCAATTATCACATTATCAAAAAATCCCATATGGGAAGAGGAGTAGTGGCAAGGTAATCTCCTAAGACTAGTGTGAATTTGTGTTCAAGACTATATGAAGGTGT
The DNA here is from genome assembly GCA_009831015.1 of Picea engelmannii. NCBI lineage: Eukaryota > Viridiplantae > Streptophyta > Pinopsida > Pinales > Pinaceae > Picea > Picea engelmannii. The sequence goes on along the minus strand of ML779920.1, from coordinate 388,179 downwards.
CAAGGCCTTGGGTTTAGTGAATGCTCCATGGTACTTGTTAAGGGGAGATTCCAAGGTTGTTGTTGGTGGAGAAATATCAATACATTGGGTTTCACATATGATACAAAGATGCAATAATTTATGAAGAGAGATTTACCATATTACATCATTACCAAAGAGGTGTTTGGGTGTGGATGCAATGGGGAATTGGAAGAAATATGTATGATGGTCCTTACTGAGGATGTATGAGTTTGTGTGAGAATCATAATTCAAAAATCATGCATACTATAAATCAATCCCTAGAAACAACTCAACACAATATAGAGGCGTGATGTCACACATAATGAAATCATAAAAGTGAGAATCTATAATAGAAGTGACAAGACATTATTTCTTGAAAATTAAGGATTAAAACCCTTTATTGATCCATCCAATACTACAAGGTCATTGTGTGCAGTAACCAAAAGAGAAAACTCTTTGACAAGGGTAGTGGAGACCAATTTGTTTTCATTTTCCATTGTCCATGATTGGTTGTACCATGTGATATTTCACTTGGAAATTGTGAGTAAAGAGGGAAATATGGGAAAAATGGTTGTAGGAGGATAATGGTGAGTCATTGGGATGATATTAGGATCAAGGGTAGTCATATGGGACACATTAATGATATATTTGAAAGGAACTTCCTTGGAGGATAATTATTTAGCTAGTCACGGGTGGTGAATGACATGAAAATACATTTCCTTGTGAGAGGTCAATTTTTGATAGTTTCAGTGTTGGTCTATGCATAATGGCGATGTTGTATCCATGGGGGATATGAACAGAATGGAGGAGGGATGAGATGGAGAATAGAAGGTAACTAGGCATTTATTTTATTTCTTTTCAACAACAAGAGCATATTGAAATTCCATGGAAATATATGTATGATGCACCAAAGAAAATTCATGATGGAGAGAATGGAATAAACAAAAATTAAATTTAATGATAAGTACATTTTTTGGATAAGATATGAAAATATGTACTTGGATCTTGAAAAATATGGAAATGTGTTGTTGGACAATCTAATTGGTATATTTCCTAAGCTAGATCCATTGTGCCCATAAATATTCTAGCCTATTGGATAAAAACAATGCTTGGAGGGATATGCAAAAGGTAACCTAGCTATGGATAGAACTAATATCTTGGAGAATCACCTTGTTATTTAGTTCCATGAAAAGGAGGCCTCTATACTCTATGTTTATTTTATATTCTCCCACCATTGGATATCCAACCCTTGAATATGAACCACTACCAATGTGACTTTATCACATTCTTGCATTGTATATTGATATGTGAAATAAAGGGAGAATTCCTAGATCTAGAATTTGACTCGATCATCATCAAAATCACTAGAAAATAGTGGGAGAGAAAATTTAGGGTCCTAGTGTAAGCTACATGGAAACATACATGTGGACTTGTTTATCTTCATATATGTGGCCTCCGTAGCCATGCATTGGTCACATGTGTTTGTTGTTGAAGCAATTGATTTTGTTGTTTCTATTGAACGAAATGCATCCTAGCTTCTATAAGTGAGGGATATTATGTGGGTTGAGCTTGGAGGGTTCCATTTTTTATGGAAGATATATGATTAAATTCAATTATTAGATTGTATGTAATAGGAAGAGAGGGTGTGATGCCCTCTTTGCTCCTTCATTATATATTGAAAAAAGAAATTGGAAACTAGAGGTAGTTGATCCTTGAAAGTGAATATGAAATATTGATAAAGAATGGAGTGGTTATGAAATCCATCTCTCATACTAATTTATATAGAATAAACTAGGGAAAACAAAGAAATAAATATTTTTATTAAAAATTAAACAAACATTTAGAAAATAAAAAAAATTATTCTTATAGGCTCACGAGATACAAAAGGAGAGTCAATCATATTTGATTTGTTCTTCCCTCTTTTGTTTTTAATATTAAACTATAATATTAATATCCACTACTTTCTATGCATTAGTAATGTGCTCCAAATCTTAGTGTCAACATTCTCATACTGTGTTGTCAAGTAGGTGAGTATCCAAGTATGACATAGAAGTTTTCACATATGTGGGTAATGCTATCTAACACTAGAACATGTTGGCTCAACAAAATTAATTAAAATTGATAATACATACATACATAAATACATGCGTGTGTATGTACGTATATATGTATCTCTCTCTCTCTCTCTCTCTCTCTCTCTCTCTCTCTCTCTCTCTCTCTCTATNTATATATATATATATATATATATATTTCTTATTGAGGTTTTCTACATTTTATTTTTATAGTTTTAATTTGTTGACATGGATGAAGCTCAAATTGTAGTTCTTCCTCCAATATAACATAAAGGAATAGATATTTTAAGGATATTTATTTTGTGTGGATATGATTTAAGGATTTGAGGGTTGGAGTATTGATCTTGTAGGGGTTTCTTAGTCAAAAAACAAATCTTTAAATGTGAATATTGTGCTTTGGCTTCATAAATAATGATTGAAGAACATGATCAAGTCATCATATAATGTTTAAAGTTAAGGTCTAGCACAAGATTAAAACTATTTTTTGTCTACAATTAAGGGTGGAATAGACGATATCATGTTAAGTTTTTTGTGAAAATGAATCTAGGCATGGATTTTCCATTGCTTACACATTTAGGTGGTTTTCTATGATCATTAAAACTATGAAGAATTGTTCTCAAAGTTAGGAGAAATAATGAATTCATAACATAAGTAGTAATCATGTGCCATACTATAATAAAAGAAACATCGCAGGGAAGGAAAATTGTGTTGTACTTAGAAGAGTATAGATGGATGTTGACACAAAAGATACCCCTAAGTGAAAACCATGACATTTTCAATTGATAATATTCCATGTCCTCCACAATTTAGAGTGAATTTGGTCAACAATGTTGTGTTCATGAAGGGATTTATATCTGGTTTAATAAAAATTAATGGAAGTAAGAAAAGATATCATCCTATGCATTATGATAAATCCTAGATCCATTGGCTATTTCCACCCTATTGGAATTAAAACCTACTAAGAATCATAGTAGTGGAACTCCTAGTGACACAGGTAACCCTGTTGCATATGACAAGGGGTCAATGCATTACACCAATTCTTGTTGATTTGGATGGAGGAGTAAGACAAACCTAGAAGGAAGTATTAACAATTAATATTCCATACTCAAAAATACATCCAACTCACCAATGTATATAGGGTCTATCTCTAATTAGATCCCTATTGAAAATATTTCTTAGCACAATACATACAATTTCTCTTCCTTTGTAATTCACTAATATTCTATACTCCATTGCGAATTAATTTAAAATTGCATTTACAAACGATATATTCTATACTTCTCTCATATAATAAGTTAAGAAACTAGAAATGTAATCTCATCACTCAACCTTGCTTTGGGAACTGTAATTGTACAAATCTTTGAGCATTGAGAATTGTAATTTTGAAATACAAAAATATTTGGAATTGTGATTAATCCATTGGAAATTATAATTATGAAAGAGTGAATAATAGAATTAAAATGGGTAAACATAAAGAAATATAAAAATGAAATACATGTTTTGGTAATGGAACTTCTATTTACAAGAAGTTATAGATAAGTAGACAGCTTGACCAAGTTTAAGCATGGACTTCTTATAAGGAAAGAGAAAATTGTTCCAATACATTGATTCCAATGGTAGTATATGCCATTCAATTTAGCACTCACACAAACCATGACATTTAAAATTGACGATACTCCCAATCCTCCACATATTAGAATGAATGTTTTCATCAAAGTTGTGTTCATGGAGGGATTTTTGTGTGGTTTAAAAAGAATTGATTGAAGTAAGAGAAGAGGCCATCCTATGCATTGTAACAAAGATTATATCTATTATATATTGACACCCTATTGGAAGTAAAAATTGATAATAAGGATGGCGGCCTCCACTACCCAATGACATAAGAAGCCATTCTACATATGACAAGGAAACAATGCATTGTTCACTTTCTACTTCTTGTTGATCCAGAAGGAGGAGTAATGCCATCCCAAATGGAACTATTAACAATTAATATGTCACACTCACCAAAAATACATCCAATAACACTTCCTTATTAACATAATATGCTACACTGACTGAGCGAATGGAGACAAGAAAAAAATGGTGATTCTAGGGTTTTACACACACTAGTAGGGAGAGAACAAGATTCGTAGCTCCTTGGTAGGGGGGGAGGATAGATTAAGGTTTCACAACATGAAGGTTTTGTATCCATGGATGTCATATCCCAAGACAGGGAAGGGTTGGAAGACAAGTCTTGAAATTCATTCAAGGAAGTAGTCAAAGGAAGAATCGACATAAGGGGAGAGGATGTCAATATGGGTGGATTCTGTAAAGGGAAAAAAAACCTGCAAGAAGGAGACAAAATCATCAAATTAGGGAAAGGATGAGAAGGAAAAAAACCTACAAAATCAGAAAAAGTGGCTTAAGAAGGGATGCTTACCTAAGACTTTGGAGAATCCAAAGTATGAGGTAACATTAAATGGGATAGGGAATTACATCCAATTGATGTGTGACCACACCATAATCAGGAAATTTATGGCGATTTGTCCCATGGAAAAATAAATTCAACTTTGTATAAATGAAAGATGGAAGGTAAAGGGGAAAATAGACCTCAAACTTGGGTCAAAAGGCTTCTTCACGACATTTTTCAAGGAATCGGGAGAGAGAGACAAGGTGTTCGAGGAAGGGCCCTACTTATTTAACTTAGCAGGCCTCCACATGCAATTCTAGACATAAAGGTTTTCCTCGAAAAAAGAAAACTTCACAGAGGCTCCAGTTTGGATCATGATATATTCCTTTCCAAGGGAATTCTGGGAGCCTAAGATCCTAGAAGGTACAAAAAAAAATTAGGATCCTTTGTCAAAATATAGGAGGTGAGAAACATAGACAGTTATATCTCTTATGATAGGATATGTTTTTATATGAATGTGGCTAATGCTCTCCCAAAATCCATAATAGTGTCCTACTAGGATGAAGAATGGACCCAACCCATAGACTATGAGAGCATTCCTTTTTGATGTAGGAAATGTCACATCCATGGCCATTTCTTTAGGGATTTCCCCCCTAATTCCCCCCTTGAAGGGAATACAGGAAAGGAAGCAATAGACTCGAATGGTTTTACCAAGATCCCAAGTAAAAGGAAGGAAGTTTGGTGCTAGCCTAAGAAACCCATGGTAACACATGACAAGAACACTAACAACAACTTCAAGATTTTGGAAGGAGAACCCAGCGAAATCAGAGAGAAATAAAAATTGAAGGAGAGGAAAGAAGAGCTCCATAAATTTTCAGAAACAGAGACAAACATTCGAAAGAGGTGTAAAATAGAGAAGGAGAAAGAGGGTAAAGGAACTCAGGGGAAAGAAGTTGTGATAAAGGAAAACCAAATCTGAGCCACAGAAATGGAAAAGGAATAAAAAATGGATATGACCCAGGGTATGGAGTTATAGGAGATTGAAATAGATATGAAAACCCTGAGGGAGATCCATGGGGCATAAACAATAAACAATCTTACCAAATTTTAGCTAAGGAAATTACAAAAACACATACAGAAAGGGAAGGGGGCGGGACCTAATCTTGGGCCAGGATCCTCAAATTCACGTAGCATGGGAATCAAGACTAATCCCCTCAAATATCAAAAGAAAACCTCAAGAGAGGAAAAAATTACAGGAAGGAAATCTTACCGCCAAAAGTTGGAAGAAACATGAGCACTTATGGTAGACTCGGGACAAGTGGTATGCCTCCCGGATATTTATTTCCCACCCCAACCCAAATTTTGATAATGAAGGTCACATCTCGGAATATTATAGGTATGAATGGCCCCTATAAACAATGGATGATGAAGAAAATAATATCCATGATGAAGGTTGACATTGTCCTTCTTCAAGAAACTAAATGTGACGAAGGAAACATTAGAAGAATAACTCAAAGAATATTATGACGTGGTTTTAAAGCTAGATGTATAGTAGTTGAAGGAGAATCTGGATGAGTGGCTACCCTCTGGGATCCAAACATCATAGATATGGAGGAATTATATATTAGACTCGGTATTTTCACCCTAAAATTAAAAATGAAAGGATCATAGGAAGAGGGATACATCACAAATTCCTACAATCCAAACATGCCTAACCTAAAGAAATATTTCCTGGAGGAAATAAAAATTTTAGGATCCTCACTGAAACATCAAGTATGGATCTTAGGAGGGGATTTCAATATGATAAAGACCCCCTTAGAGAAGCATGGTGGTATACACAAGATTGACCAAGAGAGTAAATATTTTGGGGAACTTATAGAAAGGATCCAACTGGTCAATGTCCCAACCAGAAACAATATCTTTAGTTGGAACAACAAGAGGGAGAAGAAGCACCAGATTGAAGCTCATATAGACAAGTTTCTACTCTCTAAAAAATTATTTCAAACTAAGTAGGGCCTCTCTGTAGGAATTCTCCCCTTACAAGGTTTGGATCTCTAGACCATAGAACTGGAGTGGCCCCAAGTATGGAAGCGAGGTCCCTCTCCTTTTCAATGTGAGAGTTCTATCTTTCCCACCCTGTTGGGTATGTGTTATATTCTTTGCATGTGTGTGTGGGTGGGTGCATCAGATTTGACAACTACATTTGACGATCCCAAATTCCTTTTCCTTTTGTGTTGTGTGCTCCGGGATCTTTCCTAGGGGGGTCCCAAGGGGGTGAGGATTCCCCCCCCATAGTTACATGCAGTTTTCGGCTCTGGGATAGCACCCCAAAATTTTATTTTGGGGCCGTTTTTTCTATTTTAGCGGATTTTTCTAATTTTAGTGGTTTTCTAAATTAATACCGGATTAAGTGATTACGGTTTTGGAAGCTACATAATACATAAATTATTGCATATATTGTATTGTGAATGGTGAAATTAATACAATGAAGAGTTGAAAGGTGTGGAACCAAGGAAGGATGGTTTTCTATTGGTTAAGGGTTTCCAGCGTAAATATTTGTGTACTGTGTGTATGATCCATTGATTAATTTATGTTTTTCTTAAGAAATTGTATGCATTGCTTTACTTCACAGGATTAAAACTTTCATGTGGTATCAGAGCCATTTTTTGGATTTAGGGGGATGTCTTTTTTGCTGAGGTTTTGGCTCGATCTTGATAGATCAAGTTTATCTTGGGTGTGTGATAAACCTGGGTTCAGTGGGAAATTTTACAATTGTGATTCGATTATAGAAAGAGGAGTGGATATATCTTCTAGAATCGAGATAGATAAGTTCAACAGTAAAAACTTTGAGCTATGGAAGCTCAAGATGGAGTAACTTCTTGTATACAAAGAACAATGGATCATTGTCGATCCTGGTACTCATCCTACGGGTACGCAGTCTACTAGCACACAATCTACTGGTACACAAACTACTAGTACAAAAACTACTAGTACACAACCTACTAGTATGTCGACAGAAGATTGGGAGAATTTGGATAGAAGAACAAGGAGTACTATTCGACTCTTCCTGGAAGATTTGGTGTTGTTGAATGGCTCGGGAGAATATATAGACAAGGAAATACAGGATAAGTTATGGAATTTGTATCAATCAAAGTCCCTGGTAAACAAATTGTTTCTTCAAAAGAAGTTGTATCATCTTAGGATGGAAGATGGATATTATGTGATAGAACATCTAAATGCCTTCAATACTCTGGTAAGTCAACTTGGCTCTGTTAATATTACGATTTTATAAGAAGATAAGTGTATTACTTTGTTATGTTATTTTCTAGACTCTTAGGATAATATAGTTGTATCAATTTGTAGTACCACTCAATCTACATTGAAGTATGAGGATGTAGTTGCATCCTTATTATCTAAAGAGATGAGGTAGAAAAGCATGGATGGTTAGATCACAAATGATTTATTTGTAAGATGTCATACCCAAGACAGGAATCCTAGTAAGTCTTTGTGGGGGTGATCTAAATCTAAAGGTAGATCTAACTCTCCAGGAAAATCTTTGAGGAAATGTTGGAAGTGTGGCAAAGATAGGAATTATAAGAAAGATTGTAACTCTAAGAATGTTGATAAACCAAACGAATATGATAATGCCTCTTCCACAAAGGTGAAAACCTCCACAAAAGAAGGAGGTGGTGTTTACCTGACATATACAGGTACATATGAATACCGTGGTGTATGGTTGATCACATTAGGTGCGTCATATCATATGACTCCTCATAGAGAGTGGTTCTGTGAATATGGAAAATATGATGGTGGTGATGTATTCCTAGAAGATGACTTGAAAACCAAAATCATGGGATGTGGAAGGGTTAAGTTGTTGCTAAAAGATGGAAGGATTAGAACTCTCCCTAGGTTTCTACACATTCTAAAACTAGCCAAGAGCCTAATATCTGTAAGCAAGTTGGATGATGCAGGTGTGGATACTGTATTGGGAAAGGGAACTTGCAAGATTGTACAAGGAGGAATGGTGTTGCTGAGGGGAGTTCAGTGTGGAACTTTGTACAAGTTGTTGGGAAACACTTATAATAATGGGTTTAATGGATTTTTTGTCCCTAAGTAGAGAAATAAAGAAGACAAGACCAATATTTTCCTTGGAAACAAGACCATGTTGTGGTATCAAAGACTGGCACATATTGGTGAGAAGGGCCTTCGAACACTACACGGTAAAGGTATGGTTGAAGGTATGTCTAATTTCACTCTGGATTTACATACATGGTAAACATAATCGAGTAAGATTTCAATCTGGTGCTACAAGATAAAAGGGGATCTTAGAGTTGATACACAGTGATGTGTTTGTACCTGTTCTTGTTCCATCACTAGGTAAATTTGTTTATTATGTTTCATTCATAGATGATTTATCAAGGAACACATGGATTTATTTTCTTAGAAAGAAATTTGAGGTATTTGATAAATTTAAAAAGTTTAAGGCTCTAGTAGAAAATCAGACAGATAAGAAAATAAACGTATTGAGGACAGATAATGGTGGAGAATTCTACAGAAATGAATTCAAATAATTTTGTTAAGAAGTGTGGTATAGAAAGGTATAAGACTACTCCATACTCACCTCAACAAAATGGAGTTGTAGAAAGGATTAACATGACATTGATGGAAAAATAAATGAGCATGCTTAGTGGTGTTGAGTTAGGACAGGAATTTTGGGTAGAGGCAGTGGGTACATCATGTTACCTAGTCAATCTATAACCCTCATCAATGTTGGATGATAAAAATCCACACAAGGTATGGACTAGTAAGAAACCCTCTTTTGAAGTGTTTAGTTGTGATGCTTATGTACATGTTCCAAACGAAAATAGGAGTAAGTTGGATAATAAATATGAAAAGTGTATCTTTATTGGTTATAAAGACGATGTGAAAGGTTATAATATTTGGAACCCATAAACTAAGAAGATTGTTTACAGTCAGGTTGTTTTTTTTAGAGAGGTGAAAGATGTTCCCAAACATGAATTCCTACCAAGGCAAGAAGAACCTGAGAAAATAGAGTTTGAGTTGGATGATGCAAAACCTGAATCAAATGAAGAAGATAAAGCAGAAGAAGAAGAACCTCATACCCCATTATTGAGGAGATCAGTGGGGGAAAGAAGGAAACCAGAAAGGTATAGTCCACCTGATTTTCTTTCTAATTTTTCTTTGTCTATTACTGATGATGATCCCAGAACTTTCAGGGAAGTAGTGAATTCATAGGATATTAGGATATTAAACTCTGGAAGAAGGCCATGATTTAAGAAATGGATGCCTTGGATAAGAATGAGGCATGGGATCTAGTTGAGTTTCCAGATGGAAGAAAATATGTTGGTAGAAAATGGTTGTTTAAGAAGAAGTTTAATGCATAAGGAAAAGTGGAGAAATACAAATCTCGGTTAGTAGAAAAAGTTTATTCCCAGGTAGAGGGAATTGACATTGGTAATATTTTTTCTCTTGTTTCCAAGTTAACTTCTATTAGATTTATTTTATCTATTGCTACTTATTTTGATCTTGAAGTGGAACAAATGGATGTGACGACATCATTCCTACATGTGGATCTGGAAGAGGAAATCTACATGAAGCAACAATAAGGCTTTGTAGTGAAGGGAAAGAAACAATTGGTTTGTAAGCTAAAGAAGTCACTATATGGTCTGAAGCAATCACCTAGGATGTGGTACCAAAGGTTTGACACATACATCCTTGGATTTGGATTTGTGAGAAGAAGGGATGATCACTGTGTATATTCCAAGCAAGTTGGTGATCACTTCATTTATGTAGTGCTTTATTTTGATGACATGTTGTTGGTAGGAAATAACATGGATGTTATCAAGGAGGTAATATCGCAGCTATCCTCCAAATTTGACATGAATGATATCGGTGCTTCTAAATTCCTTATGGGAATGGATATTAAAAGAGGTCATGCAAACATGAAATTCTATTTGAATTAGAGAAAATATGTTGAGACGATATTGAAGAGGTTTAATATGCATGGAAGTAAACCGGTCAAGGTTCCTATTCCTATAGGTGTAAAGTTATTTGCAGATCAGTGTCCCAAAACACAGGAAGAAGAAGAGGACATGTCCCATGTTCGGTATTCCAGTGCAGTTAGCATTTTGATGTATGCAATGGTCTATACTAGACTAGACATTGCACATGCACTGGGAGTTTTGACCAGGTATATGTCAAAACCAGGGAAGGAGCATTGGAAAACAGTAAACAAGGTCTTCAAGTATTTTCTCGGAACTACTTGTAATGTATTGTGCTACCAAAGAAGAACAAGATTTGACAGAGTGTTGGACATACATGGGTTTGTTAATGATGTAGACTAGGCTAGAGATATGGATCATAGAAGATCTACAAGTGGGTATGTGTTTAACCTATTTGGAGGAGAAATCCATTGAATGAGAAAAAGGAAGGTTGTAGTGGCACTCTCAACTACAAAATTTGAATACATGGCAGCCACTCATGCAAGCAAGGAACCAGTATGGTTACAAAGATTGTTTTTGGGTATTGTGGTGGTACAACAAGAAACAAGATTAGATTGTGACAGATAGAGTGAAATATTCCTATCAAATAACCCTTCTTATCATTCGAAGACAAAGAATATTGATGTTCAGTATCACTTTGTGAGATACATGGTTGAAGAAAAGAAGGTGTTACTAAAAAAGGTTGACACTTTGAACAATGTTGCAGATTCATTGACAAAGTCTTTGAGCACAACGAAGTTCTCATGGTGTAGAGTAATAATGGGCATTGCTTCCCTGGATTATTGACTATGTAATCCTGTGAACCCCTGTATGCAAAAAAAATAACAAGTGGGAGAATGTTGGGTATGTGTTATATTCTTTGCATGTGTGTGTGTGGGCACATCATATTTGACAACTTCATTTGTCGATCCCAACTTCCTTTTTCCTTTTTTTCTTATGGGTCGAGCGCTTTATTGGGGGGGTCCTATAAGGGGTCCAAGATTTCCCCCCCCTGGTTACGCGCAATGTTCAGCTATGGGGCAGCACCTCGATTTTTTTTTGGGGTGGTTTATGCTATTTTAGCAGATTTTTTTATTTTTAACGGTCTTCTAAATTAATCTTGGATTAAGGGATTAGGGTTTTGGTAGCTACAAAATACCTAAAATATTGTATATATTGTATTTTGAATAGTGAAATTAATACAATGAAGAGTTGAAAGGTGTGGAATGAAGGAATGTTGGTTTTCTCTAGGTTAAGGGTTTCCAGCATAAATGTTTGTGTACTGTGTGTATGAGCCATTGATTAATTTATGTTTTTATTAAGAATATATATGCATTACTTTACTTCATAGGTTTAAAAATTACACACCCGGACTTCCTTTCAAATTTGCCCCTCTGGTGGGGAGACCTGAAAGACCTCCATGGAATGAAAATGTTCCAATTCCAACAAAGATTGAAGCACGTCTGTATGTACCTCGGGAAGTGGAATAAAGAGGTTTTCAGTATCATTTTTTAGGAGAAGAAGAAACTTGAACAAGAAATGGAGGATATTCAGCAAAAAGGCATTCAAGGACTCTTCTTCTCATACCTCATTACGAGGGAAGATTAAATCAGAGAATATTTGGCTAGACGAGAGCACCAGGAAGACACTATGTGGTGATAGAAATACAAGATACACTAGCTAAGAGAAGGGGATAAGAACACCTTCTTATTACATAACTCATTAACCTAGATAAGGACTAGGAATATAATAGTTTCTATCCAAGTGCAGGATGGAAGTATGAAAGTGACAAACAACGATATTGAGAAGGACCTCCTAAACTATTTCCAATACCTTCTCTCAAAACCCGTGATAAACAAATAGGAAGCCATCAAAAAAAAAATTGAAGTGATCCCTAGGCTAGTTCCCCTAGAACAATCCCAAAGCTTGATGAGATCAAACTCCTTAGAAGAACTTGGATTAATTGTTAAAAGTATGGCCCCAGTGAAATCTCCTAGGATGAATGGCTTCACTCGTGACTTTTTGAATTAGGATGATCGGTTCTTGGCACCAATATCTGTGAAGTGGTGGAATAATATCATAAATATAAATATATTTTGAAGGCCTTCGACGCCACCTTCATCACTCTAATCCTGAATATCAGAGGAACATGTTCAGTGGAAAATTTTCGCCCCATTTCCTTATCCAATGTCATTTATAAAATGATTTCTAAGATGATATCCTCTAGGCTCAAACCTATCCTCCTTCTCATGATTTATCAGGAGGAAGGAGGCTTTGTAGAGGATAGGGAAATCCTATATGGTATTATAGTATCCCAAAAATCTATTCATTCCCACAAGGTTTCAAAAAAAGTAGGAATGATGATGAAACTGAATATGTCTAAGGCCTATGATCAGATGAAATGGGACATCCTTCATAAGATTCTTTTAGATTTTGGATTTAGGGAATACTCGATGGCTTGGGTTATGAATTTTTTCTCTACAAACTTCTTCTCTATCCCATTGAATGGATCCCCCACTAAGACCTTTAATGTTTCGAGAGGTATCAGGTAGGGAGACCCTTTGTCCCCTTTCCTCTATATAATCATGGCAGAAGGTTTGGATCATAGCGTTTCCTGGGATAAAAGACAGAGGGATATCAAGGGGATAACCCTCCTTTGAGGTTTAGAGGATTTGTCTCATATTTATTTTGTGGATGACAATATTCTAATGGGAACACCTACAGTAAAAGAACTGGATGCTTTCAAAAAAATCTTGGGCATGTTTAATCTTTCTTTTGGCATTGTCATTAACTAGATAAATCTCATTTTTTTCTTAAACACTCCCCTCACTATTCAAAAACATCCGGCCACCTTCCTTGGTTTCCAAACCTCTTCCCTTCTAGCTAAGTATTTAGGAGCTTCTCTTCTTTCCAAATCTCTTCACGATCCTTCCTGGGAGAGTATTTTGGCCAAACTAGAAGCTAAAATGAGAATTTGGACTCATCATTCTCTTTCCCTGCTAGGATGTATCCTATTGATCAATGTTTTCTCTCTACCCTTCCCCTTTACCTCTTCTCGGTCCTAGTTGCACCATTGAAGTTTGTTAAAACAATTTGAACCCTCCAACGCAAGTTCCTATGGGGTGTCCTGTCAAAAGAAAATAAATGGACTTTGGTGGCATGGGAAAATGGGCATCAGGGACCCTAAGGTCTCCAGTAATACCATGGCAACAATAATTTGGTGGAGATGGATCAAGTTTCCTTCATCCCTTTGGGCCAGGTTGTGGAGGAATAATTATGTACCCAGACTCTCCCTTCAAATATTATTCATAGCTAATAAAAACATACATGTTTCTCTAATTTGGAATGATGCGTGGTGAAACCATGTTTTGGTTCAATCTCAGTGCTTCTGTGAAGTTCATAATGGGTGTTCATCCCTCTTCTAGGATGGTGCATGGGAACAACATCCAATATTAGGGGATGATGTCAAGTTTCAAAGCCTCTTCCTATCCATGGAATGAGGTGGATGGATGAAGATGTACCATTACTGGACAACCAACCAAGAAATATGTAATCCTTTCATAAGAACTTGGATGCCTTTGTACGACTGAAAAATTCAAATGGAATGAACATACTAAATATATGGCCTCGACAATATTGCAAGAACGACAGGTCAAGGTTAGGGATGTTGGAAAATTGGTTGTTGTCATTGAAGTCAACCCTAGTCATGGGTTTTGGACCACAAGATTGATGAAGGTATTTGGACATGAAGGAAAATGCACATGCAGATACAAAACCCATGGATGGATAGTACACATCATGTTGTTTCCATTGGTATGTGGCACGTCATGTGGATCCTCATGGTTGAGGAGAAAATAATTTTTGAAGATGAAAAAGTGAATTGAAGAAGGAAGTACATGTAGGCCCTGAAGATAATTAAAGAAAAGAATTGCAAAATAAGAAAGTGTCAGGTCGGCCCTAATGTTAAAAGGAAGTGACATAAATGGTATAAATAAACATCATTATACATTCATTTGATATAAGTTGAATTTTAGATATAATAAGACGAAAAGAAGGCCGGATTTCAAGGGAGGATGAAGTATTTTGGTGATGTGTTCTAAGGTGTTCTGGGTAAAACAGTCATAACTTTTTCATCGAGAATCCAAATGAAGTGGGAAAAATTTCATTAGAAAGAGTACAGACTGTAGTTTCATAATCAGATGTTAATTATTGAGCATGAGGCACTTTGTGAAAATTCACTCTCCTGAATAGAACAAAATTGAATAAAGTCTACCATTCTTCCTATAAGCTCTTTTTGGGGAGGATTGAAGGAGTGAAAATTGGAGGAGTTGCAGAGAATACATTGAGTAATATTATCTACAGGATCAGAGTACTCCAAGAATTGAAGAATTTCGAAAAATGAAGAAGTCTCAGGAAGCATTATCAGGTTCTATGTGATGATTTGTTAAGTACCTATACCATATCTGCAAATATATTTCAATAATACCAAGAATAAACCATAAACCATTCACCATAACATAAACACAAGAAATAGAGAAAACCCTTGAGGTTGGGTAACACCATATATTAATCCTTATGGAAGGATAAAACTCCTAAATCAATCATTTCTTGTACAATCACAATATTCTTCACTATGTTTCATTATATTGCCTACACTTCTTTATATAGCTCTCGAACCTTCTAGAGAGCCTTCTCACACTTATTACATCCAACTACCATAGTGGGCCTTTATTAATATAGTGGACCTAGTCCACCTTACATTGAATGACCACATTCCCATATATTAATTAACTTCCACTAATAACACATAACTACATTCCCATTGAGTACCTCCCTAGGTAC
>ML779920.1:303969-366462 GCA_009831015.1 Picea engelmannii | reverse complement strand
TATCCCTCCCTTTACATTTGGAAGTTGTAGCTACCTTTGGAATTCATTACTTCCCTTGAACAATAACTATTGATTATTTCTCATATATTGTGCATGGTGTATTGTGGTGTATTGGTGTAACTCTTATACTATTGTTCCTTGCTCATTGGATACAGTTGAATGGTTTAAGTATAAGTTGAAAAAGGTTTTAAATTGTACTTGATATTGATTCACCCCCCTGTATCAACAAGGGATGGGGTGGATATCATCAGAAGGAGTCGGTGAGGAGCTAGACAATTCATATCAAAAGACGTCTACTTATCCTTGTGGGACCCATGTGTCTTCCAAAATCACCCTATATGGGGGAAAATTTTGTTGAATTTCCTTTGGCCTAAAATTTCTACTTTCCTATGGTTGGTTGCAAATAAAAGGATTTTAACTTGGGACTATCCCCTTTGCAAAGTATTTGTAGCCCCTTCAATAAGTGTTCTATGTCTCAAAATAGAATATACTCTTGACCACCTTCTCAGCCACTTCAAATTTATGATGCACTTCTGGGATCAAGGGGAGACTAATTTTAGAAGAATAGACTTGAAAAAACTCAATTTGAAAGAAACTATATAATTTTCAATAGATCCCGGGAGATTTTTCTAGGATTTTCCATGTGGAATGTGTGGAAAGAGAGGAACAAAAGAATTTTCAAAGATAAATCCCTTACTAGAAACCAAATTTGGGAACTCATCTGCATAAATATGAAATAATCCATCGGTGTAACTCCTTGGTTGGCCCAATATCTCCAACTGGAGTTGTATGAGGTAGCCATATTTAGAAACTAGAATATGGGGTCCTTTCTAAACCATAATTCTCTTGCTCCTAAGGTGGTTAAATCTTGGATTCATGACCATTATATTCCTCCTCGAGTTGGTTTTATAAAACTAAATTTTGATGGTGCTATTAAGGGAAATCTTGGTTTGGTAGGAGTAGGAGGAGTATTTAGGGACCACAACAGAGAATTAATCCTTATCTATGCATCCAATCTAGGGATATCTGTTAGAAAAACAAGATCGTGGAGAAATAAAATAAAACAAATGTAGAAACAAAACAAAGAAGATACACAATATAATAGAGACATAGATTTACGTGGTTCACCTAGTGTGGGCTACGTCCAGCAGAGAAATTGCCAGGTCCTTCCTTTATTATTATCCAACATATGAAGGGATACAACCTACAACAAACCCATTGTAACTTCTTCTTATTTCTCTCACAGACTCCTCTCAAAGAATACAATACTTTCCATAATGCATAGCCACAATACATTTCCCTCATAACAGAGGGTTGCCTTCTAGGGAAAAAAACCCTAACATAATTTCTACTGGTAGATCTACGACCTTATAATGATC
Source organism: Picea engelmannii (assembly GCA_009831015.1). NCBI lineage: Eukaryota > Viridiplantae > Streptophyta > Pinopsida > Pinales > Pinaceae > Picea > Picea engelmannii. The sequence goes on along the minus strand of ML779920.1, from coordinate 365,083 downwards.
GGTCCAAATTTACAATGAAATTACAATATACACTTACAAGGCAATTTTTCCTTTGGGGTCTTCACCCCTGAACCCCCAGTCAGGGGGATATCCCCCCCGAACCCCACAGAGGGGGTACCCCCCCTCTTCACTCCCTCGTGTGGAAGAGTGTACATACTTATGGGGTGTAAAGTCTTCATGGGGTATAAACACGACTGAAAAACACAAGACCTATGAATCATAAAGATAATCAGGATCCACAACCAACAATCTCCCACCTGGAGACTGATCTCAACAACTCCACCATTGTTGTATATACTGGACTCTGAACCTTCTTGGACCTGGAAAATTTCTCAACTTCATATTCTTTCTTGAATACCAATTGAAACTGAGAAGGAACTTAGTTTCTCTCTGGTTACTCCCTTTGTTAACATGTCTGCAGGATTCTGGCTAGTGTGTATATTTTTCAACTTCAAATGTCCATCTTCCAAGTTAGATCATATGAAGTGGTAACTCATATGTATATGCTTAGTATTCGAATGAAATTCTGACTTCTTTGCAAGATGAATTGCACTCTCACTGTCATATTACAACCTGTTATTCTCCTGCTTCTTTCCCAATTCCTCCATAAACCTCTGTAACCAAATAATCTCTTTACTATCCTCTGTAGTAGCATCATACTCTGCCTCTGTTGTTGAAAGTGAAACAACCTTTTGTAGTTTCGAAATCCAACTTACTGTTTTTCCACCTATAGTAAAAACATACCTTGTGGTGCTCCTCCTGATATCTTTATCACCTGCCATATCTGAATCAACATATCCCTGTAGAAAAGTGTCTGAACCTCCAAAACATAATGCATGAGTAGTAGTACCTCCCAAATACCTGAGAATCCACTTTACTTCCTCCCAATGTTCTTTACCTAGATTGTTCATATACTTGCTCACAACTCCCACTGCATGTGCAATATCTAGTCTTGTGCAAACCATTCCATACATCAAGCTATCAACTGCTGATGAATAAGGGACCCTAGACATGTATTATATCTCCTCCTGTGTCTTAGGACACATTTCCTTAGTTAATTTGAAATGGCTGGCCAAAGGTGTACTAATTGGTTTTGCATTCTGCATTCTAAACCTCTCCAACACCTTCTGTGTGTACTCACCCTGAGACAATGTCAATTTGTGATTTTTTCTATCTCTTGTTATTCTCATGCCAAGGATTTTCTTTGCAACACCCAAATCCTTCATCGCAAATGAATTGGCTAATTTCTTCTTGAGCACATTTATATCCTGCATATTAGACCCTACAACAATCATGTCATCTATATACAATAGCAATATAATATAGCTTCCATTTTCTAACCTTTTAAAATAAACACAGTGATCAAAATGACATCTACTATAACCCTGTTTTGTCATAAACCTGTCAAACTTTAAATACCACTGCCTTGGAGCTTGCTTTAGGCCATACAAGCTCTTCTTCAACCTACATACAAAATTCTCCTTCCCTTTGACCTCATACCCCTATGGTTGTTTCATATAAATCTCTTCCTCCAAATCCCCATGGAGAAAAGTTGTTTTTACATCTAATTGTTCAAGATGCAAATATTCTACTACCACAAGACTTAAAATAGTCCTAATTGAAGTCATTTTAACAACAAGAGAAAATATTTCATCAAAATCTATACCTTTCTTTTGTGGAAACCCCTTTACAACAAGTCTATCCTTGTACTGCTTTATTCCTCCATCTTCTTCCTTCAACTTGTAAACCCATTTATTTTGCAATGCTCTTTTTTCTGCAGGAAACTGAACCAAGGCCCAAGTCTGGTTATTTTCCAAGGAATCCATTTCCTCTTTCATGCCTTGCTCCCACTTCTTTTTGGTGTCTACCTGCATTGCCTCTTCATAACATTCTGGCTCACCAGAATCAGTCAACAATAAATAATACAATGAAGGAGAGTATCATTCAGGGGGTATACTTAACCTGGTAGATATTCTAACCACACTTGTAGGAGTTTGAGGTACCTGTTTCTCCTATTGTTGTGCATTTTGATTTCCTGGTTCCTTTGGAATTTCTTTTTCAGTGATCTCATCAAGCACTGTGTATTCTTATTTTTCTTCTTCCTGTTTCTTTCCCTGCAATTGATCTTTGTACATGACCTTCTCATTGAATATGGCATCTCTACTCCTAATGATTTTGTTATTTTCATAATCCCATAAGCGATAACCACAATCATTAAAACTGTATCCAATAAAGGTACACTTCTTGGATTTAAACTCAATCTTTGTTCTATTTTCTTTATCAATATGGACAAATGCTTCACAACCAAAAGTTTTAAAAAAAGAATAGTTTACCTTTTTTCCTATACATTCCTCCTATGTAATTCTACCATCCAAAGAGCTTGAAGGTCCTTTGTTTATTAAGTAAACATCAGTATCTACAACATCTTCCCAGAACTGTAAGGGAAAACCAACATGCAATCTCATACTCCTTGCACACTCCATGATTGTCCTATTCATCCTTTCTGACACACCATTTTCTTGTGGTGTTCTTGCAACTGTATTCTCTCTACGAATCCCATGGTGTGAAAAATAATAATCAAACTCCTTGCTGCAATATTCACTTCCATTATCTAATCTGAGACACTTCAAACTTTTTTCTGTCTCATTCTCAACAGCTTTTCATTTCTTAAAAGTATCAAAAATATCAGATTTTTGTCGAATGCAATAAACCCAAGTTTTTCTAGTTGCATCATCAATAAAAGTAACATAATAACGAGATCCACCAAGAGATGATACCTGAGTTAGTCTCCATATGTCTGTATGCACAAGCTTTACCCTTTCATTCTTATTTTCTTTTCTGACTCTGAGAAATATGACTCTCTTTTGTTTTCCATAAACACAATGCTCATAGAAGTCCAAATCAATTTGTTTAAGATCTGGTAACAAATTTCTTTTGTGAAGTATTTGCATTCCCTTCTCACTCATGTGTCCTAGCCTATGATGCCACAGTGTTGTATCCATTCCTGTAGAATTTAAAGATATAGACGATTCAATATTACCACTACATAAATACAATGTACCTACCTTCTCTCCTTTTTCTATCACCAATGATCCTTTGATGACCTTCCACGCATTATCTGTAAATATGGATATACAACCTTTAGTTGCCAACTACCCTGTTGAAATTAGATTTTTCCTTAAATATGGAACATGTCTTACCTCTTTCAACAACCATTGGTTTCCATTCTGTTGATTTATTTTTACCTTTCCCATTCCAACAATTTTGCATGGTGCATCATCACCCAAATGAACCTATCCAAAATCAGCTTGAACATAATATAGAAAATGTTTCCTATGGGGTGTGGCATGAAAAGAAGCCCCTGAATCTATTACGCAAGACTCAGAAATATTATCTATAGAAAGAATCAAAGCATCTTGTAACACATCACCTGTTACATTTGCTCCCTGATTTCTCTCATGTTGTCCATCTCTTTGTTTCTTTGGAGCTCTGTGGTCTTTCTTCAGATGTCCTTTCTTCCCACAATTCTAGCACTCTATTTTTCCAAGTCTAGATTTGGATCTGCCCTTCCTAGAATTCCCACGGTTCCCTGAGCCCTTTCCTCTATCCTTTTGTCTTACCCTGTTCTCCATGTTCAACGCATTACCTGATATCTCACCTGTGCTTTTCTGTCACATTTCCTTGCTAAGGATAACACCAACAACATCATCAAATTTTAAAGTATTTGAACTAGAGACAAAGTTACTTATAGCCATGACCAAGCCATTCTAGCTTTCTGGCAATGAGCACAAGATTAAAAGAGCCCTAACCTCATCATCAAAGTCCACTTTTAGAGAACTTAGTTGATTAGTAACCGTATTAAAATCATTTAAACGATCTGCAACAGACCCACCTTCTGACATCTTCATATTAAATAAACTCTTCATTATAAATACCTTATTGAACATCGAGGGTTTTAAATACAGTTTAGACAACACGTCCATCATATCCTTCGTTGTCTTTAATTTCAAAATATTGAAAGACACTGACGCTGCCAAGTCAACCGTATCGTTCCTAGAGCCTTTATGTCAAGAATCGGCCATTCTTCGTCCTTCATGGCCGTTGGATTCTTTGCTACTCCTCCCAATGGTAGGAATAGATCCTTCTAATATAAATAATCTTCCATCTGCATCTTCCATAACTAGTAGTTTTGGTCGTTAAATTTCTCGACCCTAAACTTTCCATCTTTCGACATTGCTCCCACTCGAACCAAGAACCCTCCTTTCCTGCGAGTTACCTTTCCCTCTGATACTAGTTAGAAAAATAAAACCATGGAGCAATCAAATAAAACAAATGTGGAAACAAAACACAGAAGATACAAAATACAATAAAGACACAGATTTGTGTGGTTCACCCAGTGTGGGCTACATCCACCAAAGAAATTGCCAGGTCCTTCCTTTATTATTATCCAACATATGAAGGGATACAACCTACAACAAACCCGATGTAACTTTCTCTTCTTTATCTTACAATATCCTCTCTCAGAATACAATACTTTCCATAATGCATAACTGCAATACATTTCCCTCATAACAGAGGGTTGCCTTCTAGGGAAAAAACCCTAACATAATTTCTACCATTAGATCTGCGACCTTATAATGAATGGTCCAGATTTACAATGAAATTACAATATACATTTACAAGGCAATTTTTCCTTTGGGGGCTTCGCCCCCAGACCCACGCATGGAAGAGTGTACATACTTATGGGGTGTAAATTCTTCATGGGGTATAAACACGGCTGAAAAACACAAGACCTATGAATCAGGAAGATAATCAAGCTCCACAACCAACAATATCAACAAAAAATGCAACATAATTGGAATGGCTTCGTCGAGGAATAGCCCTAGCCAAGGATCATGGCTTCTTGACCTCGTCGGTAGAAGGTGACTCCCAGCCAATTATCAGAGGCCTCCAAAAAATCTTGTTTGACAACACATGTATTCCAACAAAGGATGAACACCTTCAGTAACCACTTACAAAACCAAATCAAATATCAACACATTGATGTTTTGGTGTGGTAAAAACCCTACGAGGAAACATCCACAACCCCATCCAACGCGGCTACTTGGAGTAGTTTATTAATGAAAAATAAAAAGATTACATAGATATTTCACAAGAGATTTTCTCACAATCGATCATTGAAAAATGAGCCTCCATGCTCTTTAAATAAAGATCATGGACCAATTGGGTGTTAATCCATGGATCAATCGTCGTTAAGATTGAGGAGAATATGAACCGTCGAATCACTCTATGTAGGGAGCATATCATAACCGTTGGATTTCCTAACTACAAATGTATACTAAAGAAACACACTAAGAAACACACTTTTACCTAACAATACATTAGACCAAGTAGATCTTAACTAACTCCTACGTGTATAAATATCCTAACATCCCCCCTTAAGAACAACTTGGTATAGGATTGAAGGATTTACAATAGTGACACAATAGGAGAAGGAAGGAGGCATTAGATCCTATCTCTTCTTGATGACAACTTCCTGAACTCCTAACATAGATCAAGGTTTTGAAAACTTCTCTTCTATAAGATACTTTGTGAAAATGTATGTAACTTGATCTTTTATAGGGTAAAATAGCACTTCAATAACTTGATCATGAATGATCTTTCTGATGAAGTGCATGCGTATCTCGATGTGTTTGTTGCACTGATGTTGAACTGGATCTTTGGCAATCTTGATGACACTCTGATTGTCGCACCAAAGGATGGTTAGATGTTGTTGCTGGAATCCAAACTATGAAAGGATATTTTGAAGCCACAATACTTCCATAATTGCATTTACCTTATGCTCGATATTATGCTTATGCTGAAGAAAGTGCAATATCATGTTGTTTTTTATAGGCCCAAGTGATAGGTCTTGAACCAAGGATGGAAACATTACCTAAAATAGACTTTTGATCATCAGGGTTTCTGGTCCAATATGAATCAATGAAACCAATCAATAAATGAGTCCCCCCTAAATTGGAATGTATCTCAAACTGAATTGTACCATGAACATAAATAAGTATCATTTTAGTTTCTTTCCAATGGATTTCATGGGGTGTTTGCATATACCATGCAACAATACCAACAACAAAGGAAATATCAGGATGAATATGAGTCAAGTATAAGAGGCTACAAAATAATTGGCGATACAAGGTGGCATCAACTTCGAGAGAACTATAGGTGGAATCAAGCTTGACTCCACACTGGAAGGGAGAATGGGTTGGTTTACAATCTTCCATGTGAAAGTGACGAAGAAGGTCACAAGCATACTTAGACTGGGAAATAAAAATTCATTGGTTTGCAAAACTTGGAGGCTAAGGAAATAGTGCAAAAATTCTAAGTCTATCATTTCAAATTTCTTCTTCATGTTGGTTTTCACATGGTTTAAAAGTTTTGAGTCATTTTTGAGTCACTACCAGTAAGGATAAGTCCATCAACATAAAATACAAGGATTATGAGATGGATTCCTACTTTCTTGGTATAGACATTAGGATTAGAATGGAATTTAGAGAATATAGTGTCAATAAGAAAGTTATCCATTTTGGCATACCAAGCTTAGGGAAATTTCTTAAGACCATAAAGAGATTTCCTAAGGTGACAAACAAGGCTAGAGTCTTTCTGGAAATAGCTAGGAGGTTGTTCCATGTAGATTTATTCTTGCAAATCTCCATGAAAGAAGGTGTATTTAACATCCATATGTTGTACCTCCCATTTATGTGAGGCAGGGAGGGAAAGAACAAGGCGGATGGAATTCATTTTGGATACATGGGAAAAGTTTTCATTATAGTCAATTCCTTCAACTTGGGAGAATCCTTTGGCAACTAACTAAGACTTATGTCTTTCAACACTTCCATCCGATGCATACTTAGTTCTGTAAACCCATTTACATATGACAAGTTTTCTTCCTTTTGGAAGAAGCACAAGATACCAAGTATTGTTTTCCATTAAAGAATGATACTCTTCATTCATTGTTGTATCCAAATATGGATGATCTGAAGCTTCCGCAAATGTATCTAGATCATGAATCTCTGAAACTTGATCCAAAATAGAAGAGGATCATAGGAACTGTGAACGTGTCTGACGTTGATCTGAAGGATCATCGAAAATATCACCAGTTGCTTCTCGTGTTGAATGGACCCATCTACAAAGTCATGGCCCCAGTGTTGGTTCAGATTCAAAGGACTCATATGGAGGAAGGTGAGTAGGAAGAGGTGGATTTTCATCCTCACTTTCATCATTTGAAGAAGATGCCAAAATAGGAACAAAAGAAGGCACAAACACTAAATATGTCTCACAGGTCGAAGAAGACACAATCTTTGAATTAGGATCATAGGCCAAGATATTTTCATCAAATTTAACATCTCTTCTAATAATAATTTCAATAAAATGTGATTGAAGAATTCTATAACCTTTGACATCTTCATAATAACCAACAAATATATACTTCTCACTTTTAGGATGCAATGCTTTCTTTTTCTCATCAGGAATGTGAGCCCATGCTATACTGCCAAATACACAGAAGTGACTTACATCTGGTTTAATTTTAGTCCAAGCTTCTTCTAGTGTTATATTTTTAGGAGCCTTTGTAGAAGTATGATTTACTATGTAATTTTCACAGTTGATGGATTCTGCCCAATACCTTAGAATTAATCCCTTAGATTGAATCACATAATTATCCATTTCGTTTAATGTGTGGTTCTTTCTCTTAGCAGTTGTTGGATTACTGAGAGGGGGGGTGAATTAGTAATAGAGCAATCTAATCCTTTTTAACTATATAATGCAAGTGTTATATCAATGTAGCATTATCATCCAATATTTGCATAGTAAATAAACACTGAACAAATGAAAAATCATACACATACATAGTACACCAGTGTTTTTACATGGAAACCCAAAGCAGGAGAAAACCACAAAATGTTTTTTCTTATATGTCTTAAAGAATTACATTCATTGGAGGCACCAACTTCCTTTGTTTTTCAGCTGCAACTAGAAGGAGGCTCCAACCCCCTAGTTTCTCGGGCTACAAGTTGACAGAAGCTCCAATTCCCAAATTCTCTGGCTACAACCAGAAGGAGGATAGAATCCCCTATGTTCTCTGACTACAACCGGAAGGTGGCTACAACTTGTCATTTCCCTATCCAACCTCCCTGATGTATAAGTAGAATGATGGAACCACTGTCACAATATCACTATGAGATATACTGCTATAAACCTATACCAATCAACCTGTACCAATAACCTAAACCATGCATCAACCATGCATCAACCTGTAATCAACATGTACCATAAACAAGTGCATCAATCATGCACACACATGTACCTCAACCTCAACCAAAATCCCTCATCAATTTCATCATCCAAATATGATTTGTAACTCTATAATAGACCTGGTGTATATAATCACATACCTGCAAACCTTCCTTAACTTTAACAACAATAGAATAACATTTTCATCAAACTTTACTTTAGTCTCACGTGACTAGTTTTGGATTAGTCAACAACCCTAACTTGAAATAATCATAACTATGTACCTATAATGAATACATATATGAAAATAGTACACAAAATACTACAGACTGTACTCTAACCAACACATTTATTCTTACTGAATTTGGATCTTTTATGAAGAAGTTATGATGTTTTTACCCGAAACACCTATTTTATACTAGTTTCAGGACTAGCCACAAACCCTATTTTCCACGGAGTGTAGCTCCAAAAATACAACGACCCACAAGCTGAAATTTGTACCATAGCTACTTGGATATGTTTCCTCAATGGTCGCCCAATTTCATGGTCTGGATCATTCTAGAAAAAAGTTATTGTGAAAATGCTGAGATGACCTGTAAATAACATACCTTAGAAAGAATCATCAAAAGAATTTATCCTCCCTTGAATTTTGGCCTTCTTTACTTCACCTTCCCTCTGAAATTCAGCTTAGATATCCTTTGGTTACATCAGTCAACTGTAGATATTCAATATGCTCAAGTGTGATTAAGATGAGAGAGCCTTGCCTCTTATTTATACTTTCATGTATCTTCCTTAGAAGCATCTTCTAGACCACTTTGTCCACATAGCCACTTTGTCCACATAGTCACCTATGTCCAACTTTTCCCAATTTTTCACTTGTCCATATATCCAATAGCCACTTGACTACTTAACCCATTTTCCTCATTTTAGGGTTAACCTTCTTATAACCACTTTCCATAATTATAAAGTTCTCTATTTACTTCATTATTTAAATAATCCTCCTTGACTTTGTCACTTCACTTTATTATTTAAATAATCCTCTTTGACTTTGTTACTTCACTTTATTATTTAAATAATCCTCTTTGACTTTGTCACTTCACTTTATTATTTAAACAATTTTCTTTGACTTTGTCACTTCACTTTATTATTTAAATTATCCTCTTTGACTTTGTCACTTCACTTTATTATTTAAATAATTTCTTCTTTGCAAGAACTTTGACTTCTTTGACCTTTTGGGGCTTCATGACAACATATGAGGCTCCTCCAACTTCGTAAGGTCATAACTCTCAAACCACAAGGAGTTATGTGATGTTCCACATACCACCAGAAATGGCATGACATGTAATATCCATCTAGAATAGTATTACCTGCAAATATATTAAAACTCATAACATTATACATCAAAAAAAATTGGGTCCATTACCCAAACCTTTGTGCTACATGAATTCGCTACCAGACTTTCTTCAAGGGTTGACATCAATGAAAACCAACCCAATTAATGACAAATATCCCCCTTTGGCATTGATGGCAACACTCTGATGCAATGCTGAAATCATATCACTCATTCTCCCCCTGGAACCATGCTTGCATCTTTGTGACCAATGCTCCCCCTGGAACCATGCCTCTTTCCTTTGCATCTGATAAATCTCTCCCCCTTTTTCATCAATGGTAAAGGTATCTTTCCATTCGGTTCTGCTCCCCCTAACTAACTCATCTGATCTCCCAACCTGAACTGTCCTCTTTATGGTGCTTCCTTGTGTACATCTAAGACATATAAGATAAGAATTCATTTTGGAGTATAAATAAATCTGATTCTCTGGCAAAGATACTCAAAGGCTTCCCATGGAAGAAGTTTTGTAAATATGTCTACCACTTGTTCTTTTGTGCCCACATATTCAACTATGATGTTCTTTTCTGCAACCTAATCCCATAGAAAGTGATACTTGATTGGAATGTGCTTCATCTTGGAGTGCATCACCAGGTTCTTTGAGAAACTGATGGAGCTTGTATTATCACAATAGATTAGAATGGGCTCATCATACTCAACCTGTATATCTGTCAGAGTTTGTTTCATTCATAGAACATGTGTACAACATGTTGTTACTGCAATATATTTTTCCTCGGCTGTAGATAAAGATACTCATGGTTTCTTCTTGCTGAGCCGTGATACTAAACACTCACCCAAGTATAATGTTTCTCCAATGGTGATTCATCGATCATCAATACAACCTACCCAATCTACATCTGTGTAGGAAATAAGTGATAGATCCTTTCCTTTTGGATACCAAAATCCAAACTCTTATGTTCCTTTGAGATATTTGAAAATCCTCTTCATTGTTAATACATGTGATTCCTTTGGTGCTACTTGAAATCATGCCACCTATCCAATTGCCTACATTACATCTGGTCTAGATGATATCACATATAGTAGGCTACCAATAATTGACTTGTATTGCCTCTGATCAATAGACTTTTAATCATCATCTTTTCTCAACTTGCAACTGGTTTGCATGGGAGTGATAAATTGTTTGAAATATTTCATTCCAAACCTCTTTAGAATTTCTATGATATACATGGTTTGAGAAATAAAAATTCATTTGTTTCTTTGACCTATTTGAAGATACAAAAAGAAGGATAATTCTCCAAGTAATGACATTTCAAATTCATTCTTCATGTCCTTTGCAACTTTCTGGCTTAACTTGTCATTAGTACTTCCAAAAATAATATCATCAACATAAACTTCAATTAATAAAATATTATCTTGAGTTACCTTGATGTAGAGGTTGTTGTGTGCACTTTCTTTTCTGAACCATTCTTGTTGTAGATATTTATCTAGTCTAGATTACCATGCTCTAGGATCCTATTTTAGACCATACAAGGACTTCTTTAATTTACACACATAATCTACATTATATGACAACCGGAATCCTTTTGGTTGTTCAATGTAGAATTCTTCTTCAAGTTCCCCCTTCAGAAAAGATGATTTTACGTCCATATGATACACTTTAATATTTCTGGAGCATGCATAAGGAAAAATCAATCAGATTGCTTCCATTCTGGAAACTAGGGTAAATGTCTCTTCAAATTCGATTTCTTCAACATGTGCATATCCTTTACATACCAATCTATCTTTGTTCCTTGTAACCTGTCCATCTTCATTCAATTTATTCCTGTATACCCACTTTGTGTTGATCACATTCTTATCCTTTGGTCTTGGCACCAATTCCCAAGTGTCATTTTTCTTTATTTGATCCAATTCTTCATCCATGTCCTTATTAAAAAATTCATCGTTATTGGCCTCTTCAAAATAGGTTGGTTCAATCGTAGATGAGAGTGTTAGGTGTGTTTGTTCTGGTGAATAGATTCTTCTTCTAGTCTCAACTCCTATGTCTTTGTTTACGATAATTTGATCTAAAGGATTATTCTTCTGTACTCATCTTCTAGGTGTCTTTGGAGGCACTTGTTGAACTTGCTCTTATGCTTATGTTAGATCATCTTCATATTCCCCTTCTACTTATTTTTCATCTTCTACTTCTTCTTCGTAAAGTTGTTCCATTGATTCATTTTCTTCTTCCTTTAATTCTTGTCTACCTGTATCATCAATTGTTACATTGATTCTTTTCACAACTTTGTTCAATATCAGGTTGTAACACTTGTGTGATTTCCTTGTACTTGAGTAACCAACAAGTAATCCTTTGTCCACAAGAGATTTAAACTTTCCCATCCTGCCATCTTCTCTTTTGATGTAGAATTTGCTTCCAAAAACTCTAAAGTGCTTCACATTTGTTGGTCTTCCTTTCCATAGCTCATAGGGAGTTTTTTAAGTGTTGTTTCTGAGCATTACTTTGTTTTGAATGTGAACTTTTGTATGCACTTTCTATGTCCAAAAGATATCTGTCAATTTGGAATCCATTAGCATTGTTCGAGCCATTTCTTATACTGTCATGTTCTTTATTTCAACAACTCCATTCTCTTGAGGTGTCCTAGCAACAAAGAATTTCTTTTTTATTCCATGCCTGCTGCAGTAGTCCATAAATTCCTTTGAAGTGAACTCTCCTCCATTATCAGATCTTAATCATTTGATTTTTTAATCCATTTCATTTTCAACCATTTCCTTGCAGACCTTGAAGTTTTCAAAAGCTTCTGACTTATTTCTGAGAAATCAAACTACAGTCATTCTTGTATAATCATCAACTAATAACATAAAGTATTTATCACCTTTTAAACCCTTTGTTGTAGTAGGTCCAACTAGATCAATATGCACAATTTCTAGTGGTCTTGTCATTGAATATTCTTTTGATTTAAACCTAGTCTTTGTTTGTTTTCCTTGTTGACAATGCTTGCATAAAGTGTTGGTTGGTTTCGTGATCTGGGGAATTTCTCTAACTGCTTCCCTTTTGCTGATTTTGACAAGGTTATCAAAATGTATGTGACCCATTATTCTATGCCATAACCAAATTTCATCCTTCTTTCCTAGGAAACACTTTTCATTTCCAATTTCACTTAATACATATATGTTGCTTGAAGTTCTCAAAGTTGTTGCAGTCAATTTTCATGAACATTCTTTTCTTATCTCTCACTTTTGTGAATCGAAAGTAACTTTATGACCTTGGTCAGACATTTGACTCAGACTTATAAGATTATGTTTCATATCTTCTACTAGTAGAACATTTTTAGTCTTGGTATTCTTATTCCCAATTCTGACTGTTCCTTTTCCAATGATTTTAGTTGAATCATCATTTCTGAAGGAGATTGATCCATATCTTTCCTTTCTTAATGTAAGAAACCTATCTCTATCACCTATCATGTGTTTTGAACAACCATTGTCAACATACCAACCATGTTTCTTCTTCTTATATTATAGAGAGAGTGTGCATTCTTCATTGTTATATTGATTATGCTTTCTTATCCATGTCCTTTTATGAGGTTCTTGTTTGTGACTGTTGTTGTTATGTTGTGGTTCTCTAGGAGGGATTGTCATTCTGCAATCTTTGGCCATGTGTCCAAAGTTGTTACATTGGTAGCATTCCACTTCAGTGCTCAAAGATTCAAACCTGTTGTAACTTCTTCTCTATGTTTCACTAGGCCTTCTTGGATAACCCTTTTGTGTATGACTTTCAAAGTTGTTTATGTTCATGTTGTTATCTCTTCCATTCACAACCTTATGTCCAAAAGTATTACATGTATAACATAAACTAAAAAACATAGTTTGATACATGGGAGTTGAAGATATTCTCAAAGGAGGTACTCTTATGAATCCTTCTTCTTCCTGAGGCCTATATGTTTCTATCGGCCATTGATTCTGAAATATGAATCTTCTCGGTGGAGGAGTGTCCCTGTAATTTTCTTTGTAGACCTTCATATCCCTTTTGATTGTTTCTGCATATCTTTTTGGATATGCTTCTTGTTTTGTTGTTTTGGAGCTTGATCCCTTTTTTGTCTGATTGTATCCAAGTACAAACTTTTTATGATGAGGTTTTTGACTATTGTTAATGTCATTCAAAACTTTTGAGCTATTCTGCATACTTTTCTTTTGAAGATCATTTCTTAATGTGACAATTTATGCTTCCAAATTTCCAATGATCTTGTCTCTTTCTTCTAGTTGTTTTTTGAGTGATTCTTAAATTATTTTATCTTCTTCAATTTGAACCTTCAAATTTGTGATCATTTGTTCTAGTTCCCGAGTGTCTTCTTTCTTGTCTAGTTCTGCTTGTATTTTCTTGTTTTTCTTCTTTTCTCTTCTGATAACCTCTATGGAACACAACAATTCTTCTTGGCACTCAACTTCTTCCTCTTCATATTCTTCTTCAGCCTCTTCATATTCTTCTTTAACCTCCTCATATTCTTCTTTGGAGTCTTCTTTATCAGAGTCTTCTACTTCCATGAATAAAACGCTTTCTCTCTCACTATCACTGAATTCATCTTCATCTGATGATGAGATGTCTTCTTTGGTGCATAATATTTTCTTGAAAACGTTTTTGGTGGTTCTTTTGCCTTTATATGTTTGTTTTCTATTTGAGTAACCTTCATCATTTCTCTTTTTCTTATGAGGAAAATTGTTAGCAAAATGACCAATACCATGACAATTAAAACAAATCAAAGGAAGATTACCTCTATACCTATTGTTGGTTCCCTTGTTCAATCTTCTGACAAAGTTGGTCGGTTCTTCATCATATTCTGAGACGTCACTGTTGCTACTATGTTCTTTTTCTTTTTTCTTTCCCTTTTGCTTTGACCTTTTGGATGCTTTGAAGGCTGCTTCTTTTATATATGGATTTTCTTGTTCAGTTCTCATTTCATATGCTGTGAAGATTCCATGTAGTTCGACCATGCTTATTGATTTTAGATCTGCTCTTTCTTATAATGTTGATATCTTAGGGTAAAATATCATAGGAAGATATCTTAGTACCTTTTGAACAATTACATATTCTTTGATGTCTTCTCCCAATATCGAGATTGCATTTATTGTTTCATCGACTCGTAAAAAGTAAGTTGCAATATTTTCATCTTTCTTCATCTTTAGTTGTTCGAACTAACCTCTGTAAGTTTGAAGCTTTGCTTCTTTGACTTTTGAATCTCCTTCATAAATATTTTGAAGTTTGTCCCAAATCTCTTTAGTGAATTTACAATGTGAAACTTTGGTGAATATTGATTCTCCAAGACCATTCAGAAGTGCATTTGTGGCTTTGGAATTATTCTAATCGAATTTCATTACTTTGTCATTTGTCGGCGAAACTTTTGTTGTTGTGTATCCATTTACAATTGATTGCCAAATTTCAAATCCTTGTGCCTATATATATATATGTCTTCATCCTTGTCCTCCAAAATGCACACTTTTGTCTGTCAAACCATGGTATTTCATTTTTATGCATGTTGTTTCTCTCCATGATCTACCTTTCAGTGGTTAAATTGATTTCTAAAGGAACCTTCTCTGATACCAATTGTTGGATTACTGAGAGGGGGGGTGAATTAGTAATAGAGAAATATAATCCTTTTTAACCATATAATGCAAGTGTTATATCAATGTAACATTATCAACCAATATTTGAAAAGTAAATAAACAATTAACAAATGAAAAAATATACACATACACAGTACACCAATGTTTTTACGTGGAAACCCAAAGCGAGAGAACCACAAAATGATTTTTCGTATATGTCTTGAAGAATTACATTCATTGAAAGCATGAACTTCCTTTGTTTTCCAGCTACAACTAGAAGGAGGCTCCAACCCCCTAGTTTCTCAAGCTACAACCTGAGGGAATATACAACTCCAAACTTCTCCGGCTACAACTAGAATGAGGCTACAACCCCCTATGTTCTCCAGCTACAACCACCTTTCCTTGCCCCATCCAACCGCCCTCACATATAAGTAGAATGACAGAACTACTGTCACACTATCAATGTGAGATATACTGTTGTAAACCTGTACCAATCAACCTGCACCAACCAACTTGTACCAATAACCTGAACCATGCATCAACCTATACCTCAACCTATAATCAACCTGCACCATAAACAAGTGCATCAACCATGCACCAACTTGTACCTCAACCTCAACCAAAATACCTCATCAATTTCATCATCAAAATCTAATTTGTAACTCTGTAATAGACCTGGTATATATTATCACATACCTGCAAACCTTCCTTAACTTTAACAACAAGAGACTAGCATTTTCATCAAACTTTACTTTAGTCTCACATGACTAGTTTTGGATTAGTCAACAACCCTAAATTGAAATAATCATAACTATATAATTGTAATAAATAAATATATGAAAATAGTACACAAAATACTACATATTGGACTCTAACCAACACATTTGGTCTTAATGAATTTGGATCTATTATGAAGAATTTATGATGTTTTTACCCGAAACACTTGTTTTAGACTACTTTCACGACTAAACACAAACCCTATTTTCCATAGAGTGTAACTTCAAAAATACAACAACCCACAAAATGAAATTCATACCATAGCTACTTGGATATGTTTCCTCAATGGCCTCCCAATTTCATTCTCTGAATCATTCTATAAAAACATTTATTGTGAAAATGGTGAGATGGCATGTAAATAACATACCTTAGAAAGCATCATCAAAAGAATTTATCTTCTCTTGAATTTCGACCTTCTTTACTTCACCTTCCCTCTGAAATTTGGCTTAGATATCCTTTGGTTACCTCCGTCACCTATAGATATTAAATATGCTCAATTGTGATTAAAATGAGAGATCCTTTCCTCTTATTTATACTTTCATGTAGCTTCCTTAGAAGCATATTCTAGACCACTTTGTCCACATAGCCACTTTGTCCACATAGTCACCTATGTCCAACTTTTCCCAATTTTCCACTTGTCCATATATCCAATAGCCACTTGACTACTTAACCCATTTTCCTCATTTTAGGGTTAAACTTCTTATAACCACTTTCCATAATTAGAAAGTTCTCCATTTACTTTATTATTTAAATAATCCTCCTTGACTTTGTCACTTCACTTTATTATTTAAATAATCCTCTTTGAATTTGTCACTTCACTTTATTATTTAAATAATCCTCTTTGAATTTTTCACTTCACTTTATTATTTAAATAATTTCTTCTTTGCAAGGACTTTGACTTCTTTGACCTTTTGGGGCTTCAAGACAACATATGAGGCTCCTCCAACTCCGTAAGGCCATAACTCTCAAACCATGAGGAGTTATGTGACATTCCACATACCATCAGAAATGGCATGACATCTACTATCCATCTAGAATAGTCTTACCTACAAATATATCAAAACTCATACCATTATACATCAAACAAACTTGTGTCCATTACCCAAACCTTTGTGCTACCGTAATTCACTACCAGACTTTCTTCAAGTCTTGACATCAATGACAACCAACCTAATTAATAAAAAAAAACACAATTTTTTTGTGGTGTATATGGAACAACATGTTTCATTTGGATGCCCTGTGTAGTGCAACAACTTGTAAAATTATTGCTCACATATCCACCTCGATTATCTATCCTTAACCTTTGAATTTGATGTCCAGATTGCTTTTCTACAAGGGCCTTGTAGGCCAAAAACTTGTCAAAAAAATTGTTATTAAGTTTTAAGAAGTAAACGTAAGTATGTTTGGAAAATTAATCAATGAAGTTTAAGAAATACTTGCACCAAGAAAAAGAAGGAGAATAAAGTGGACCACACAAATCACTATGAACAAGATGCTAAGGGCCTGAGGTGTGCCAAGAGTCACGTTTGTCAAAAATGTCGCAATGATGTTTGTCGAGAACACAATCGACACAAACATCATCTCTGCATGAAAGAAGAGGAATATTAGTCACCATACATTGATTACTTAGTTGTTGCAATGAGTGATAGTTTAGATGACCAAACCGCTCATGCCAAATTTTTCTCAAGTTATCACTATGAGAAACAAAAACTTATGGAAAAGATGATGACCCAAAGTTGTCAAACTTGTACAACTTGGTAATATCATCAACAATTCCAGTTGTAAGTACATGCTTAGGATCTTTTAGATCCTTGATTACAACTTGGTGAGGTGAAAATTTTACAGTTTTAACTTCACCTGAATGAGTAATTTGATATACTAATAGAAGGTTACAAGAAAGACTTGGAACACATAATACATCATTGAAATGACCATTATATACTTGAATATCCTACAACACTAAGAGATCTATCATCACCAAAAAATAGTTTCTTGGTGTTACATTCATTTGGAGAAGAAAATATGTCTTTATCCTTAGCCATATGATACAATGCTCTAGAATCAATAAGTCGCTCATTAGAAGAAGAATTATAAGTTGCATTGAAGTAGAAACTAGAAGCAGAAAGTGCATTTCCATGAGAAGAAGAAGAAGTATTAGAATCAATATTGATGTTGTGCTTCTTCATTGTTGCTTCTAAATATTCCATCTTCTTGAAACATTTGGACTCATCATGACCATCTTTATTACAAAAGTTGCAATGTCTGTCATTCTTCTTATTTTAGATTTTTCTCCTTTGTCACCATTAGGAGTTGAGGTTGTTTGAGTGGGTTTGGGACCCTTATGTTGCTTTTTTTTGTGGTGAGGATGTTGCTTCTTGGGATTCTTTGGTTTATCTTCCTATTGGGTGACTAAGTCTTTGTTGGAAGTACCTGTAGTGTTGATCACTCCAACTTGTACAAGCTTATCTTGCTCTCTAATCAAAACATCACAAAAGGAATCAAGAGTGGGTTTTTTATAATCTTTCCTTAGAGCCTCTTTCATGGAATAAAAGGTAGATACCAACATAGAATATGCACTACCTAGCTTAGAAATAATAATATAGATGCAATTCTCTTCCTTCATCTTTATCTCAGATTCTTCACATCAGATTCTGAATGTTTTAAACTTAGATAGATAGTATTCAATGCAAGAAAAACAATTTGGAATTAAAGTTAGTATTTGATTTTCTAACTGATGTGCTCGAATAATATTGTGTTTACCAAACACATACTCATTTTTTTCCCAAGATTCATTGGGGTCATCAATTTCTTTAAGGTGGAACCTTAAATCATGAGAAATGGACATTTCAATCAATCCATGTTCTTCGTCACTCCTATTAGCCCATTTCAATTTCTTATCAGCATTAGTGGGTTCTTTTTACTTTCCCAAGGTAATTAGGTACAATCCTTTACTTCTTAATAAATCCTCCATATGGGATTTCCATTAGAAGTAGTTGGTGTTGTAAGAAAAATATTACTGGAAGAATCCATATTAAATATGTAGATAATAGAAATTTAAAAATTGAAACTGATGATCTGGATGGAAATATCTTGAAAACTTAGTCGTTTAAAAAAAACGACACTGAAAACTAACTTCAGATGTGAAATTTATGCCCTTTTAAAAAAAGGCCTAAATGATAACCAAATGACCACGTGGTGGTGTAAGTTGCTTTATGTGTTGGAGATAATTCACACACACCTAGGATTTTTTTTTCCTAAGGTTTTACCTATGTTTATTAGTCATTATTCAATCTCCTATGGTTTAGGGAGAATATTCCTCTAAGAGAATATTCTCTTCAGTTCACACTTCAGTTTGATCAGTTGAGTGAAGTCTAGATGCTACATTGGGATCAACACCATACAACATTGCAATCATCACCATCTAATGCACATTGTCCTTATAATTATCACCAAACTAGTGCATTACTCATGATTCCATGATCTCCTCCTCGGTTCACTATGTTTCAGTCAGTTAACTGAAGATTGAGAGACTAGTTAACTTAGACTAGGTGGCAATTCACTCTTGTAACTGCTTGAGAGACTAGACTAGGTAGCAGTTTAATCTCGTAATTGTTGGTGTGTGTCCAGATCACTCTATACCACCACTATGGCACATTGGATTCTCCTCCAGTGCGCATTAGTTTATTTATACAGAGTATGTCATGTGTAAATTATCATTCATTCATTTGGTTAATTAGAATTCTTCCATTATTTCTCTCCCACTTCTCTTTTCTCATATTTTCTCTGCAAAATATGTATGTCATTTTCTAGCTAGATATATTATGTAAAGGTTAAACACATTTACATGGTATCAGATCCAATAGATTTCTAGGAAAAATACACACCATATTCTTTTTGCAGATACCGAAGATTGAAGACAGCGGAAAAATGGAATTTCCAAAAGAATTCATTCTTACACCGTGCCATTTCTTTGCATGGAAGGAGAAGATGATAGTTCATCTTCGAATATGGGGAATATTATACAGGTTAACCATGGAAAAAAATACCAAACCCACATCAGCCATAGAAAATTACAAGTATCTAAATCGAATTGATGAAGCGTTTGGAACTATTTTCAATCTCATTTCTCATGAACTCCTCTTTCACATATCCTCCTACAAAACCCCCAATGAAGCTTGGACCACCATGGAAGGTATTTTTGGAAAATATGATGAGATGAGGGGACACGTGCTCGAGGTGGAATTTCTCACTTTAGATCTAAAAACCTTCGACAGTCTCCAAGATTTATTTACCAAATATAAGGATTTGTTGTCGCAACTCAAGGCTTGTGAGGTTGATAAATATGAGGAGAAAAAAATAGTTCTTACCATTTTCTCCAAACTTGATCTGGAATACTCAGTGTTTGTATCCACATTTAATTCAGTTAGGCTCACCTCTAGAGATACCTGGAAAATGCCTTCTCTTGAGTTATTTATCGAGTCTCTGATGCAAGAGAAGAACAAGCTCATCAACATGGGAAAAATCAAAGACCCAAAGGCACATGCACTTGTTGTACAAGATGGTATAAATCATCCAAATCATAAATATAAAGACAAAGAAAAAATTAGAGCACATGCAAATCTAATAAGGAAGGGTACCCAAAACCCTTCAATGATGCCTCCGGATCCAAAGGTGGAAAGGGAAGAAAAGGGGAGAAATGCACTTACTACCATAATGGATTCCATCCAGAATCCTCATGTATGCAGAAATAGATAGATCAAATGGCCCAAATACTTCAACAAAACAACCTTGGAGATCACATCCCCAAGGGTGCCAAGAAGAAGAATCCAGAATATCAAAAACCCAAGAAAGGTGATTCTATCCATGCTTTGATTGCCATCAACTCTTCTCCTCATGATTGGATTGTAGGTTCAAGAGAATCACATCACATGGAAGCCACAAAAGGAGTATATTATTCATTGGATGCATGCAAAGGTCCTCCTATTATGATGGGGGACAACTCTCCAGTCGAGGTCACTGACAAAGGAAGAATTAAATTCACAAACAAAATCTTCAAGAATGTGTTACACGTTCCCAAACTCTCTGTCAAAATTCTCTCCCTGTATCAGATGAAAAATTTTGGCACAGGAAATAAATTCATATTCAAACCTAATGGAGTGGACATCTATGACATGCAAACCGATTCCAGGGTTTCTACCGATGAGGTAAATCATCAATCTAGATTGTATACATTTTATGAATTTATTGAACCAGATTGTGCATTACTACTTACCCATGTTGATGAAAGAAGTAGGATATGGCACAAAAGGTTTGGGAATTTAAATTTCAGATATATGCAACAACTTAGCAAGTAGGGAATGGTTGATAGTCTACCTAACATCCACTTATCCAAAGGAATTTGTGAGGGATGTGTTCTTGGAAAACACCCTCGAGAAAAATTCGACAAAGGAAAGAATATGAAGGCTTCCTTTCCTTTAGATCTGATCCATAATGACCTCATGGGCCCTTTTTTGCATCGATCAATCAGTAAAGCAAGGTACATGCTGATTTTTTTTATGATTTCTCACACTTCACATGGATTTTCTTTCCCATGAAAAAATCAGAGGTCTTTCAACACCTCAAAGATTTCAAATCCCTTGTTGAGACATAGTTAGGAAACAAAATCAAATTCCTCCGAACAGATAACAGGGGAGAGTATGTCAACAATGAGATAGAGAATCTTTGTCATGAGGCCAGGATTCAGTTGAAACATAGTTTCTTATACTTTGCAACAAAACAAAGCTATTGAGCAGAAAAATAGATCTCTGAAAGAGATGGCATATTGCATGTTACATGCAAAGTCACTTTCACAGATATTCTGGGCTGAAGCACTTAATTGTGCAACCTACATCCAAAAAATATCTCCCTATAGATATGTCAAGGGAAGGACCTTCTATGAGGCTTGGAGCGGCCTCAAACCAGAAGTGACCCACTTTCGTATTTTCGGTCCATGTGCATGGGCCAGGATTCCCTCTGAAAAAAGGAAGTCACTTGATCCATAGAGAAAAGAGTGTACCTTTTTTAGATACCCCGACGGTATGAAGGGATACAAAATCATTCACCTTTCCTTGGACCGGACCATCATTGAGCATAGTTTCCAATTCGAGGAAAGTGTCTTGCATATACCTCAACAGCCGCATGCAAACACTTTTGTTCTTCCACCTGTCAGAGATGATGAGAATGCACATGTTGACTCTTCTTCGGATGAGAGTTTTGAGTCAAAGGATTCAGATGATCCAGATACAGAGTCAATACAATTAGATTCAGATTCAGTGCATGCATATGCAGATGTAGAGCCAGAGCAGAGGCCCAAGTGGCCCAATACTA
This sequence comes from Picea engelmannii, assembly GCA_009831015.1. Lineage (NCBI taxonomy): Eukaryota > Viridiplantae > Streptophyta > Pinopsida > Pinales > Pinaceae > Picea > Picea engelmannii. The sequence continues at coordinate 342,714 of ML779920.1, read as the reverse complement.
CTCTTCAAGATGCAGGAGATATTGTTGGTGATCCAACTAATACTAGGAGGACTCGATATGATTTTGAGGAGCCTCCTCTTTCACTCACCACCACTAAACCGATGCCACCCTGACATATTTTCTTGGTTCAGTCTTCATATCCACATTAATATGGCGAGGTTGTTGGAAATCCATTTTGTGAATCTGCCATGCAGAAGTAGTATAACTCCCTCCTCAAGAACCAAACCTGTGATATGGTTCCCCTTTTTGAAATAAGGAAACTTGTTAGGTGCAGATGGGTCTACAAGACCAGGAGAACAGTGCATGGATAGGTTAGCAGATACAATTCCATGCTAGTTTCCAAAGGATTTTAGAAGGTGCATGGTATTGACTATGATGATACCTTCGCTCCAATAGAGAATATGGATTCCATAAATTTGGAGCTTTCCATTGCAACATCCAAAGGATGGGAAGTCCATCAAATGGACGTGAAGAATGAATTTCTTCACGAAGATCTCTCTAAGGAGATCTATATGGAGTAGCCCCGAGGATTTATGTAGGATTCATCTTTGGTCTATCGACTGAAGAAGTCTCTTTATGGCCTCAAGTAGGCCCCAAGGGAATGGTATGCCAATATGGACTCCTACATGTTTTCAAATAACTTTGTATGTTGTAATTCAGACCCAAATGTTTACATGCTCAAGACGGTTGATTCATTTCTACACCTAGTTATGTATGTTGATGATTTTTTTTATCACTGGTTGATCGACTTTAGGGATTGTTGTAGCCAAGAGGATTTTGCATGATAGGTTCTTGATGACGGACATGGGTCCCCTAAATTTATTCCTTGGACTCGAGATCATTCAGGATGCATCATGAATCAAATTATCTTAGGCCAAGTATGCACAATATCTCCTTGAGAGATTTCACATGACAGACTGCAAGTCTACCTCGACTTCTTTCCTATAAGGAGTCATACTTGAATATGGCGGAGAAGCTCTACTGGTTGAAAACACATTGTACATACAACTAGTGGGGATCTTGTTGTATCTCACACACTCCATACTAGACCTCTCCTATGCAGTTGGAGCATTCTCTAGGTTCATGCAAGAGATACATGAGATGCATTGGAAGGATGCAAAGTGTATCCTCCAATATGTACATGGCACCATCACCTTTGGGATTCACTATGAAACAGACTCCACATTAGACCTCATTGAGTTCATTGATTCTGACTAGGTTGGCAATAGCATTGATCACAAATCCACATATAGTTACTCACTTAGACTTGGTTCTGGGCACATTTGTTGGTCAAGAAATAAGCAGGCTACTACTACTCTATCTTCATCCGAGGCAGAGTGCATAGGGGTAGTTAACATAAGCATTCAGGATATGTGGCTACAACAATTTCCCACTGAATTGGGCATTCAGTTTCATTGGTCGATCATCATCTCATGTGATAACCAAAGCACACTAAAGTTTTGTAGAGATCTAGTTCATAGGCAATAGAAGAAGCACATCGAGATCCACATGCACTACATCTGGGACTTAGTAAACGATCGGATCATCGACCTGTAGTTTTGTCCTTAAGTAGAACAAACTGCAGACATCTTCACCAAGACATTCAATAAGAAGAAGTTCTATCCTTTGTGTAGTCATATTGGAGTGAAGGACACAGTTCCCTAGCAACTGTTAGTTCCTATTTTTACATACATTGTACTTTAAGGGGGGGGGTTCCCATGAGGTTTTCCCTCTTTCCTCATTTATTTCAATGTTTCTTTTGTATTTAGGTACCTAACATGGCCTCGTTTCCAAGACCCATTCTTTATTTTTACCTTAGTGATGTTCAAGGGGGGTTTGTTGTTGGGAAATAATACCCTACGGACTAGCAAACTAGGGTCTGATTTGCATGCAGATTTTGACCTTAAAGAAATGACCTTTTAACCTACCACCCCAAAACTTAAACCCCTCTTTCAAGACACATGCATGGAAAGGAACTACTRACCTTTTTATTGATGTTTGGTGTAGATCCTCCGTTACGCTTTTCCCGCTTCCTTGCGCTGCTCCTTCCAAAGTTAACCTGCAATCAAGACAAAACACTACGCATGCATGCTATTTTTCTACTTGAGGTTTAGAAATTAAACATAAATTGCACAAAACATAAACAACTCATGCATTGGGACGGGAAAAATATTCTTTTATTATTTTCAAAATGAATCAACTTACAATCAAAGTCGAGACCGGCCACCGCTCCTTGATTCTGATCCTGGGCTCCTCCTCTTCTTTGTCCTCCAACTGCTTTGCGTTAATTCTCCTTAGGCTTGAGGAAAGGCTAAAGGGTTGGGACAAATGGATTCGGCAAATGGGCAGAGTTTCTTTGCTATGTTTTTCCTTCTCCAAATAGTACCCCTACCCCTTCTTTTATAGGCTAAAAGGAGCTAGGGTTTTGGATGAACTCTCGGCCATGCATGGCTGGGAGTTTCAGTTAACTGACCCATAGCTTTTTGTCTTGTCGGAAACTTTCCTATTTTTGTGATTTGTTAGGTAAACGCAGGATGTAGTAGGCCTTCCAACATTCAAACTCATGCAGTAGTAGGCCTGCCAGCGTTCCAACGCGTGCAGTAGTGGGTTAGGGTGCATGTGGTTTTATCTGAGAGGATTTTCAAAGAGGTTTCTCAGCAGATGTTTTGTCAATGAAGGGATATGAGTTGGCCTGATGTCAGGTAAGCATGTATGGTGCAATTTAGGGTTATAAAAGATGCCCCCTAATGTGTGAGGTCAGAAGAGAATCTGATGGCCGAAATACATTACCAATTCTTTACCAATCTGTACTGATATTCTGAATGAGTGAGCCCAAGAATCAAGAATCAGGATGTGTCGTCTGCAAAATAACAAATGTCTCACCAAGGCGGGCATACCCATTCTCGGGATAAGATAGAACCATGTCTACCAATCAAATACACTGTAGATCCATGTCAAATAACTATAAAGAGTAGCCGCGAATAATACACAGCGAAGCTACATCTCAAAATCAGAAAGATATACATATAAAGTATCCATCTCCCAGAAGCTGATTTGGCCTGATGGTTGTACTTCAGAGCTCGAGCAACAACTTCAAAATCCTCTAAACTTAGGTAGGAGTGTAATATGAGTGTGCGACTGCACTACCCAGAGGTCTTTGATGGCTCGTCGCTTATGGACTTGATAATCTTGATGATCGGACTGAAGGCTTCAGTGATTTCGAACAAAGACTTGATTGGACATTCAGGATGGCTGGGTATGCGGATAGGGGACATATTGCAGAGGGGCCGACTCAGGCTCAGTGACAAACTTCCCTTGGATAATAGCATGACAAGTGATAAGACTCAGACAACATATCTGTTAATCATAAGTCTACGAAGCAGGAGGCAACGCAAACTCTCCATATGTTTGGAAGAGTAACCAAACGGTGGAGGACACAACTCTATATAGCGAGAAAACCTTCCTAAGGTCATACTACATCCCATAATCTGATGAATCAAATGGATAGATGTGCTTTATCCAAGGGCGACTCATTATGCTGCTAATAAAGAAAATACTTTTCCCATCCTCTTTTTGGGGTATATTTGATTATTTTTTTCTTTTTGATAATTTGTGAAAAAGAATAAAGGAATATTACGTTACAATGGAGGAACGAGCACAACAAACATACAAGCTCAAGGCACAAGGACAAGACTGATGTTCTGGGAAATAATGCTCGGAAAAAATCCCTGAGTGGCCAAAGGTGTTAAGACGCAGAAGCAAACTGTTACAAGGCTGATGGGTAAGGTATGCAAATGAGGTTGATAGAACACACAATGGTAACGTCCTTCGATATAAGCTTAACAAGCCCAGAGAAGGGAAGCTCGGTGGTTTTTCATATTTAGAGAATATGAAAAAGCATAAAAGGAAACTCCGTTGGGGTACCTTTTTCGACAATAGTCTAGTTGGTTCGAAAAAGAGATAAACTAGCACCGACTAGATGTCAATTCAAAACCATTTTAACGAGTGTGAAAAGGACAAGATCACTCGACTATTTGTTCACTTTTAAGGAGTCTGAAAAAATCTTAACTATGGACTCCGTCAGGAATGTTCTTCTGGACCATTTTAACGAGTGTGAAAGAATAAGATCACTCGACAATCTTTTCAATTTTAGGGAGTCTGAAAAGAGCTTAACTATGGACTCCGGGGGGATTTCTTTTTCGTAAATTTAGTCCCTCAAGCCTGAAAAAGGAATAAAATTATACCTAAGGATACTCTTCTAAAGAATGGGAATTCAATAGAGTGTTCCTTTGTTTGTTCCATTGACCATCCAGACCGAAAAAGGGGTAAACTACCACTAGACAAACGTGACTTCAAATTTCAGTTTAACGAGCGTGAAATGCCACAAGATCGCTCGACAATCTTTTCATGTTTAGAGGGTCTGAAAAGGGCTTAAAAGGAGACCCGTTATGTTTTGGGAGTCCAGAGGGTAAGACAAAGAGTGAAAAAGACACATGCGAATGAGGCTCAAACTCATATTCAGAAAAGACTATATGGACTCCCGAGCCGACAATGTTGTTAGAAATGGCATGGACACCATAATGCAACCAGGACCTACCTAGGGCATCCATGTTTTGGTAAGCTCTACCACCAAGTTGCGACACTTCTAGAGTAGATATGACGGTTCTGTGTCACAACCAGATGGGATTGATCCTATATCATAAGAACAAAAGGCAACGAGATGCAACAGTTGGGATGAAATCCTACCCTATATGCTCAAGTTGATTTTTGAAGAAATATTTTTTTTAAGGATCGTCAATAATTTTTTTTTTTTTTTTTCAAAACTCAATAAAACTTGTCCCAATACCCGATCAAATCCCTCCCATACAACTCTTGGATCACTCAAAATGGTTTTTAGTATAATGAAACTGATAAAGGGGCCCAAAAAAGTGACAAAAAGAGGCAAAAAAATCTATAAATAGAAGTTGGCAGCTCATTATCACCATTGTTGATTTGGAAATTGACTCTGGAGCCAAAAGACCCCCTTTGCCAAAGATCATGATTCCGGGAGCTACAGTGGATGAAACGGACTTCTTCTTGGACCAAGTAAGTACAAACTCCCTTGTCTTGGAATTCCATACTTCTTTTCATGTTTTTTAGTTGATTTTGGGGGTGGGCGTCAACCTCAAAAAGGTCGGCCCTAGGAAAACGTGGGTTGTCCAGGGACAGCCCACGGGTACCCACGAGCAAAGAAAATCCTGCTCACGGGTACCCACGACTGTCGCCTCTACAGGCCACGGGTAACCCCCCCCCCCCCTTTTTTTTTCTGCATGTTGGCAGGATGTATGTTCAGTGGAGGGAGAGGGAGCATGAGGCCACCAATGAGTTAGTGGCCATAGATCCAAACGTTGTGGCCATGCTGACACAGTGTGGGCTGGTGAAATTCTTTCTATGTCCGTTTATGCGCGCGCAACCAAGGCCACAGAACGCCTTGGTTGATTACTGGCACCCTGATGCAGAGGCATTCATGCTAGAGGGGCAATCCTTGGTGCCCACCACTGAGGATATTTACTTTTTGACTAGCCTCTCGAGGAGAGGGGAACCAGTCAACTTTCAGACATTTCCTGCAGGGCCGAGCAAAGTCTCAAAGCTTATAGATGAGTATTGTGTGGCTGGGAGCGATCATAGGACTTCCTCGGTACCCGTTAGTAGGATTACCAACCTCAGCCTACAGACTATTCTATCACTTATTGGGCGGATTACTGGCTCAGCAGCCGTGCATCAGGCTTCGCGTGCACAGATGAATTGTGCGATCCAATGCATGAATGCACACATTTTTTATTGGAGTACCACATTGTTAGAGTGCATGAAGAGTCAACTAACAACGTGCTGACAGCGGAAACACAGGAACTTCAGGTTTGGGACCATCCTGTGTCCATTCTTCTTTGAGAGAGTTCTATGTTTTAGTCCTCGACTGACAATACGAGGACATCTGGCCACTTTCCCCGCAGTATGCAGATGGGCAGTGTTACTGCTGCGACAGGGTGGTGGAAGGACCGTAGAGGCCTTCGAAAATGAATTTTTTGTTTGGTTGTCATGGAAGATCCCAGCTATAGAGGACTACCCATATGCGGGGATCGACTTCTCTAGAGATCCAGCGATACCAATGCCTCCTGGTGAGGAGCGAGGGGAGATGGGTAAGTCTCCACCTATACAATTTTTTTTTGTTTGCATATGTAATTTTTATGTCTTTTTGATATCTATATCATTTTTTTGATGGGTGAGCGTTCATTGCATGCAGATGTGGGACCCGTGCGACCTACCAACTATGCACAGAACATGCGTCTCCCCCGGCCAAAAGCCACAGCTGCCGCCGCTGGAGGAGAAGCAGTAGCCAAGAACCTCCCAGCAGGAGAGGCCGAGAGAGTCCTGAGGCAGATTGAGCAGAACTTTACTGTGCTCACTCGCACAGTTGCCATGGCAGAGATAGAGGACCTACCACCCTCCATGCAGACTCATGTTGTGGGGGCACCGCGGACATGGGTCCGATTGTTTAGGTGTTTAGTCCAAGTTGTACATGATTATAACAGGGCCCACAGGCCCTGAGTAGACTTTTAAACTTTTTATGTGCCACGAGCACCTTATTGTATATATATTTTTTGAGGGCATAAGCCCGGTGACTCGTTACTATTCCCACTTTTTGAGGTTCTTGCGCCCATCTATGTACTCTGAGGATTTTATGATGTTTATATATGATTTTTTATCTATTTTTTGTGTCTTATGGATTATGTGTACAAAAATGTATTTACATGTTTATGTTCATAATATTTTTATATGTGAGCAAGATGCCAATCTAAAATGTGATTAGCTAGAGTATCTGTGATTTGATTTAGACTCCTAGGAACATGAAAATATGTAATATAATCAAAGTTTTGTTCCAAGAGACGTACCCTAAGGAATCGTCGGTGTAAAGTTGGGTCATGAACCCGATATATTATGTTTAGCTGCGACACAACCAGTTGAGCATCTAGATAGACCCAGAGATGAGAGATACCCAATGACAAAGCATCATGAAGAAACTCAATAACTACACTATACTCAGCAACATTATTTGTGGCGTTTCCTAAGGATATTCCTCCAGAAGATAACAACTGACCCTCTGGTGTAAAGATTACCAAAGTTGCAGAGGCAAGCCTCCGCGTGTGTCAACTAGCACCGTCCGCATACCCAATGAACAACTCAGATTCTCTTGACATCTACCATATTGATGAAAGATAACATCAATGACACGTCCATAACACTTTTTAAAAGAAACGTAAAAAGGTAATAGTACAAAGACTATACATATGTTACAAAAAGTTACCCACAATGACCGTTCTATGAGTAATACTTCTTGAGATAGAGCCCATTTCTAGGCTCCGCCAAAGCATTCCCTTCAAAATTGACCAAATGATAAGCATGCTTCTTTAACACCTCTTTAATAATGAAGGGTCTGAACCACATGGGTGTAAACTTTCCTGCCCCCAGGGGGTCCTTATCTTGGTCATAGACCAGGACAAGGTCGCCCTCAGAAAAAATCCGAGGAAGAACGAACCTATCATATTGACACTTGACCTTATGTTTATGAGCCTTGTTGGCCAGGACTGCATCGCGATGCTATTCATCAAGCTACTCAAGGTGTACTAACCGTTCTTCAAGCGAAGAAGTATCTGGCAATAACTCTACTACCAATTTCAGAGATGGGATTTGACATTCGATGGGCAAGACTGCCTCCAGCCCATAAATGAGTTGGAAAGGTGAGAAACCAGTTGCAGTCTTAACTGATGTTCGGTAAGCCCATAATGTCGAGTATAACATCAAATGCTAGTTCGACTTGGCTGAGTTGATAGTTCGTTGTAGGATCGTCTTAAGTGTTTTGTTCACATCTTCCACCTACCCATTGGCTTGGGGGTAGTAAGGTGATGAATGTTCCTGCTGTAACCCAAGCTTTGATGTTAACTCGGTCATCATTTGATTCTAAAAGTGACTGCCATGGTCAGTGACAATCTCTCTTGGGACTTCGAACCTTGCTATAATCTGGTTGAATAAGAAGAGAGCTACAGTCTCTCTGTCATCTTTAAACGTTGGCATAGCTTCAACCCACTTCGTGAAGTAGTCGACAGCTACGATGATATAGCGGTGCCCCCTTGCAGACGAAGGGTTGCATGTAGTGTAATCAATCCCCCACTTAGTGAAGGGACCAACTGTGATGACAGGAAACATAGGAGCTGGATGTGCCCTCATCTTCCGTGAGAAGATTTGGCACAGATGGCACTTCTTGACCGACTCGATACAATCTTTGATAAGCATGGGCCAGAAGTAACCTGCCCGTAGAATCTTTTGGGATGTTGCCAACCCAGATAAGTGACCACCACAAGCTCCTGTATGACAATCATTGATCACTATGACGGCCTCCTCATGAGTGAGACATCGATGTAAGATGCAGTCTACACCTCTCTGATACAACATATCATTGAGTATGAGATAGTTCTTAGCCTGATGGCATATCCGCCAATGCTCATCATGAGAAGCAGAGGTGGGGCACTTCAAAGTCTGGAGATAGATCAGTATATCTCCGTACCAGGGGTCTAACAATTCAATCAAAAACATATCCCCCCGGATAGGCGATTCCTCAGGCACAACGTCACCTGACTCAACCGGAAGTTTTGAAATAAGTTCTGCGAAGACCAATGACTTCTTGGACTTTGCTGAAACGAAGTCTAAGTCAAATTCTTGGAGGATGACCATCCATATACTAATTTTTCCGCTGATAACTCGTCATATCAACATGTACTAGAATGGATTCACGACAACAATGATGGTGGTCTTGCGAAACAGAACATGATGACGAAACCATTGAACAGCATGAACTACCGCCAACACAAGTTTTTCTAGATGGGAATAATTAAGTTCCGGTCCTACAAGGCCTCGACTCAAGTAATAGATCACGTATTCGGAAAACAAATCATCTTCCTGAACTAAAACCATGCCTATAGTTGACTCTCTGGCAGCCAGATATAATAGGAAATCCTTGTTATAATTAGGTGGCCGTAGCAGAGGCACGGTTATGAGGGCGTGTTTTAATGCGTCGAAAGAGCGTTGAGCAGATTTGTCCTAGAAAAAGGGAACATCTTTCTTCAGTAAATGCATAAATCCCTTGGTGATTTCGGCATAGTTGGGGATGAAGCGTCGTAAGAAGTTCGCCTTGCCTTGAAGACTTTGAAGTTGTAAAATTGTGTGTGGGGGGGGAAACTGAGTGATTGCCTCCACCTTAAGAGGATCCACCATGATCCCTATTGTTGATACAATGAAACCTAACAAACGTCCTGATGTGACGCAAAAGCTGCACTTGTTGGGATTCAAGCGAATCCTAAAATAGCGACAACCTTCGAAGATTAGTCTGAGGTGCATAGGATGATCCTTGCTCTTGTGAGAGCGTGATGCTAAATAATCTAGATAGGCCTCGACTATATGCTTGAGGTCATGAAACGCAAAAGACATGGCCCGCTAAAAAGTGGCTCTAGCATTCTTGAGGCCAAAAGGCATCTTATGATAGGCGAATGTACCCCACGGACAAATGAATGTCATTTTGTGTTGGTCCTCAGGTTTGATTTGGATTTGATTATAGCCCGAAAAACCATCCATGAATGAAAAGGCTTCACAACCGACACATTCATCAATGATCTAGTCGATGAATGGAGTTGGATAATTATCTTTTGGACATGCCTTGTTCAAATCACGGAAATCGGTACATACACGAATCATGCCTTGTTTTTTATCGACCAGCACGGGGTTTGACACCCATTGAGTTAGATGAATAGGGTAAATAAACCCTTCCTTGAGTAATTTCTCAACCTCACTCTTGATGGTTGCTGCTTTCTTAGGATTAACTGGACGAAGTTTTTGTCGAACAGGCTTGGCATCAGGATACGTTGTAATTTCATGTTCCACTATTTTCGGATCGATACCTGGCATTTCCTCGTAAGACCAGGAAAAAACGTCGCGGAATTCTTTGAAAAGATCAGTGTAAATCTGAATCTCTTCGGGGGAGAAATCCACTCCGACAAAGACATTCTCCATGACGCCAGGGTTTCGGGAGATGTTGATAGGTATGGTTTCAGCGATAGTCACCATATTGCCCTCAACATAAATTTCCTGTGTAGCTAAGAGGTTAATAGGACATGGTCGATCTCCCATCATGGTGATAGTGAATTCCCTTGCCTCAATTCGATGTAACTCTGGGAGGAAATATGATCTGTGATGAAGATCATCCCAAGGTTTGTCCGGACTAGTCATTGCTTAGATTACTACTTCATTAGAAGGAAAGACTAAGTCTAATGAATCGGTAGTGGCAAGAGAATCCTGAGCCCAAATAGGCTCTGGAAGTGGATCCAACTCTTGTGCGGGAGCCGGATCAGGGTTAGCTGAAGCTTGCTGGACTAAAGAGTATGCTACTTCAGCAGCCGACAAGGGCATGGACATGCCGGAGTGCCCTGTCTCATCCATCGTGGCTGATGGGGAAGGAAGAATCCACAGATCCTCAAAGTAAGTCGTGCAGAACGACAAAACATGAAAAATCTCAGCCTTATGGTGACTCGATATAAACTTGACATTGTTATGAGGAGGTGGGTAATCAAAGGTACCCATCAAGGATTGGCACAAACCAACTCCTACGTTAATGACACTGGGCTGAGGATTATCAATCATGGGAACCGTGGATTCCCCCAAGGCTGGGTCAAGTCAAGAGAAGGACAATTGATCAATGGTCACTATCCGACCCTCGTGTGGAAACAAAAAGACTCGGAAAACTGTATCAACCACATCTTGCATAGCATAAGTCCAACTCCGACCTAACAAGAGGTTATAGTCGAGGGGAGAATCGACTACCTCTACTTCAACGCACACAGTCTTCCCTCCTAACTTCACAGGGAAAGAAGGAACAATGCCATGTGGTCGGAAAGAACGACTGTCGAATGCAATGAGGAAAGTAGGTGATGGAGACAAAGCGGGCTGACCAATGGCTTTCCAACATGCTAATGACATAACACAAGTCGAAGCGCCTTCGTCAACCAGCATGCGGAATATATTTCATGTAAAAGTTTTCGTGGGATGAGCCACTACTATCTGAAACGCGACGTGGTAAGGCAGACGAGGTTTCAAGTCGGTCGTATCTAACATCATGGTACCCGGGTTACAAGTCTCGGTAGAGTCTAAAGAAGTCAACAAGGCTTTCCTCTGAGCAGGGCAATTTTGGAGGACCTCCAAAGCGGACATTCCACAAGGGGTTTGTGATAAATCTTCCACCACAGAGTAATTATGGGCAGCCCTTGCATTTGGGTTGTGAGAAGCTTTCTTAAATGCACCCTTTGGGATGCGTGTCATTGTTTCACCCAACGTCTTCTAGATCTGTAGAGGAAGAGATGGGATCTCAGCTTCTTTACCCTTCTCAGAGGCACTTGGTTTACTATAGTCGTGTGCTCTAGTTGTTATTAAAGCATCCCCCCTAACCATATATACGTTCACGGCTGAGGAACTGTTTGGAGGAGGGCAGGTTTCCTGGCTACCCCCTTCGGCACTTGTAGAGGCTTGAGTTAAATTTTTCCCATGCTGAAAGGGATTAGTCAACACAACTTGTTGTTGTTGTGTGACAAACTTTTGGGCCTCTACAAGTTGAGGACATAGATGGTTCAGATGGTCTTCCGCACATAAGTTGCATGGATACCTCGCTTTCCGTTTTTCCGTAGTGCCCTCGCCAGCATTATCAGTGGGTTTTTTATCCCCCTTACCCTTCTTGCATTGTTTTTTCTTCCCTTCAGGCTGCCGGGGGGGCTTTGGGTTAGTCGTCTACACGGAGTGTACTTCTGACGTTTGGGTAGGAGGAGCAGCCAAAGCAGTAGTCTGGCTGGCCGCTAAGTGTTGTATAGATAACTCTTGCAATTTTTTTTTCAATTGCTCAGCGGGCTTGGCTTGTGTCGAACCAACGATACCATCGGCATGTGGTCCAACTCTCTGTCTAGTTTTATCCAGTATTGATCATGGTGCATCTGGCAGGATGTTGTATAATAAACCAGACTGAGAATAGATGAGCTCAAACTATTGAGCCCTCATGATGGCATCCTCTTCGGAGAAAACCCCAGAAGTTGCGACGTCTTTGGATATTTGCGGTACTAAAGAATTAAGGAACCACTCAAGCAAGAATGTTGGTGGAACTGGTACTTTGATTAGACTCTTTCGGCGTCTCCACTCTTGGATATGATCAGAGATATGGTCCATTTTCATCTGTTCGAAATTGGCAAGCAGCTCTGTGTCTGCGTCGTATCTCACAGGTAATTGGAAATGGTTAAGGAAAGCCATCGCCAGTTCACCAAAAGAAGAGTATCTTGAGCGATCAAGCTCAATGTACCATTTTGCGGCACTCCCGATAAGAGTGCGTTGAAACAATCGCAACTGGACGGAGTCATCTTTCAATGAGTTAGATGAACACCAAAGATGGAAGGTAGTCACGTGATCACCTGGATCTTCATTAGGCTCGGCCTCGAACTTTGGAATGTCTGAAGGAAACTTTGTTGGCATAGGAGGCCAACGTGGATTGTGACAAATAGGATCATTTAACAACCTTGTCAAATTCGTCAAGTGTAACGTCGCTAGGAATGGTAGTTTGGGTTGCTGCTGATAGCCTAGGAAAAAGGGTCCTGGGGTTTTACTGGCACCAGGTTACCAGGAAAAGTTTGGTTGCTGGCCCGGATTCTTGTAGAAACCATGGCCCTAACTAGCATAAGGGTTTTCATCTATCGAGACATCATTGGTTGATTCCCCATAAAGGACATAGGATGTTGGGCATTCATCGTGTTTGATGGACTTTGGGAAGGATTACCCCATGCCGGTCCTGATGGGAGAGGCATGGAAGTCTGTCCAGGGTTCCATTGACTGTGGAAAGAATTACCTTGGAATGACATTCCAGAGGAGGGAACGGATCCTTGTCCTGAGTTCCAAGGTCCTATTATATGTTCCCCCGGTGCATGAATAGTACCCTGCACCGGAGTAGACTGTCCAAAGATGGGGGTGCCCCCAGATGGGAAAGCAGTGGATGCGAAAGTTTTGTTACCAAATGTCTCGTTCCAAACAAACGGTAACAAACCTACTGACAGAGTTTGCGCAGGTGTTCCTTGACTCCCGGCTCCAAATGAACTCGTGTGTGCAGGCTGCCCGGAAAACTGTTGATGCAGACCACCAAGCGAAGGGGACAAAGGAGAGATATGACCTCCAGCGTAAGGAAAAGCATTAAAAGGGACAGGAATGCCCCCAAGTTGACCTTGCAGAGGACCTTTAGAGCTCCCTACCCCCAGACCCAAAGTTTTTAAAGTGGAGTGAGTGAGTGTAGGATGTGTACCTGAACTAGGCATATTGTATGAGAATGGAGGGCATGTAGCACTAGGTGTGAAGGGAGGTGTGGCCGCTGCGATAGATGGGGTCGGTCCACTATGCGACGTAGTTGCGGCCGAGACGGTAGTGGCTCGGACCGACGACGGCAAGTTAGGAGATGCTTCTCCTGTGGTATCAACAGTGGTGGGAATGGAAGAATTCCCAGAGGAAGTAACACTGTTTGGTTCCATAATTGTGTGAGGCACTGATAGGTGTTCGTAAAATTGAATGGGTATAATGACCGATGGCCAAGTATCAGTGGTTGGGGTTTCAACCGAGCCAATATTGGCAATTGATTCCTCTAGGAGTTGTTCGGGCACAATGGTTTGTAAACCAGTTTCTTCGAAAGACCCTTGTTGGTCTAGCTTCCACCTCAATGGTGGTAGGGGTGGCTCCAGTATAACTGATAGTAGGCCCAAGATCCTTCGTGACCGGAAAAGCTTGGTATCCTCCACTGTGTGAGAATATCCAAGACACGCTAAGGTATTCTACATGATCAACTAGTAACACACACTAAAAAAGAAGCCCCTACGAGATAAGACAAGCAATCACTAACTATTTGGAAGAACAGTTACAATAACCAACACTAGAGCAACTTACCGGTGCAAGTGCAACTCGAAAACGGAAGCACCCTCCGGGTATACTCTGCAAAACGTGGCTCGATGTCTATCCTAGGTACCGCGGTATACCCCCGAAGTCACCTGTGTATGTCCCTAAAAAGATTGGCAACTAGTTTGCCAGCATGCGAACAGTCACCAGGAGGGTACAGTCGATAGTCGGGTAGACCACAATGAGCAAGGTATCAAGCCCGAAACCTGTCCAAGGTATCGAGAGAAAATGGTCCGGAAGACAACTGAGGACCTCAAACAGGTTCTAGATCCATGAAGCCCTATGGCAAATGCAAACGACGAAATCCCAAGAAAAATCCTCAATATGTGTTCTCCACTATGCTTGGTCCGGCTTTGGAGGGGTTATCTCTGCTACCTTTCCTTACGTGACCTCGTGTTTATCCCCTGTGTTAGAGGAGGGTCTCGGATAACTTCCATGTAACTAGACTTCTACACTCCCTATCACAGACTCCAATGTTTGGTTTTGAGTGGCCTTGGAGAGTTTCCTCTCCAACCTATTCCAAGGCCCTAGTCCTGAGCTAGTGTATGAACCCTCCAAACAAAAGGTCTAATAGATTTTAAATTAGTGTTGCTTTTATGGGATTTTTACGTCACAAGTTATGAAATTGAAACTGATGGTGTGTAAAGACTCAAAGAAAAAATGAATAAAAAATGTTGGAAACAAAAACTTTTACTGAATGCAAAAATCAACAACTTTTCACAAAGAAAGACTTCTTTTTCTTTTCAATTTTGCTAAGATTTCATGCAGCAAACATAAAGGAATTTTCGCTCAACTATGAGCTAGTTATGCTCTAAATGCACTGCCAAAACTTATGAACAAAAAAGACTTCTCCCAAGCTATTGATGCAACAACACAATCTTCAATCAAAGAAGAGAATGAAAAAGCGATATATATTTTGTTTTATTTGAGTGCTGAATGAAGCAACAAAGGGAAAATGTCGACAAGCACAAAACCAAGAAAACAAAACAAAATTATGGCTTAAAGCGCAGATCGCAAAGAATCAGAGAAAAGACACACAATGGAAATCCAGACAGCATCGACTCTTACTCTTGTCTAAAAACCATAAAATAATTTTTTTCTTTTTTATCTTTTCTATCAATTATCAACTAAGAAAAAACAGGCTAAGGATAAGAGGCCCTAACCTACTGATTGTGCAACCCTAGACTCAAACCCCTAAGAGGAACACTTCTCACCATAGGAAGGGATGAATGCCCCAACCTGATTGAAAAGAACCCTATCAAGCCCGCTACTATCACTGAAACAACACGCGTGCAAACGTGTGCTGACCTACAATAGCACGCGGGTACCCACAGGCTGAACTTGCACAGGCCGCGGGTATGTATAAACTCTAAGACAAAACTAAACACAGGAAACCCAGACCTAGAAAAGGCCTTTGGTATTGACAACCAGGGTCTCTTGAAGGCTTGGATGCTTCTTTTTAATAGAAAATAAAAACAATTGCAAGAAATAACAAAACACAATAAAGCAAACTGAGACAAGACCATGAACCAGCAAGAATCAGACAGGATCCAGAAAGCCCCCTGAGAATGTATAATTCTGACAGGGAAGAGGAGGACTGCCTCTCAAGCTTTCTGAATTCTACACGCTACTGAAACGTCTACAACAGGCGTTCAAACGCGGGCTATAGAAGGTTAGGGCATGGGTTACATGCATGCAGGCCTTATGTAGGCCGCGTGTACCTCTGTGTGTCCTGATAATTATCGTCAAGCAACAGTCAAGGAAAAAACTGGTATAAAGAACCAGGTTCCCTGCTAGCTCTAACCTAACAGAAAACAGACAAACAAAGAAACAGAAAATCTAATCCTTTAAACTACCCAAAAACCTCGACTAAATCTGGAAACCCTAAGAGTATCCTCCCCAGTGGAGTCGCCAATTCTGTTGTTGGGAAATAATACCGTACGGACTAGCAAACTAGGGTCTAATTTGCATGCAGATTTTGACCTTAAAGAAATGACCTTTTAACCTACCACCCCAAAACTTAAACCCCTCTTTCAAGACACATGCATGGAAAGGAACTACTAACCTTTTTACTGATGTTTGGTGTAGATCCTTTGTTGCACTTTGCCCGCTTCCTTGTGCTTCTCCTTCCAAAGATAACCTGCAATCAAGACAAAACACTACGCATGCATGCTATTTTTTCTACTTGAGGGTTAGAAATTAAGCATAAATTGCACAAAACATAAACAACTCATGCATTGGGACAGGAAAAGTATTCTTTTATTATTTTCAAGATGAATCAACTTACAATCAAAGTTGAGACCGTCCACCGCTCCTTGATCTTGATCCTAGGCTCCTCCTCTTCTTTGTCCTCCAACTACTTTGCGTTAATTCTCCTTAGGCTTGAGGAAAGGCTAAAGGGTTGGGACAAATGGATTCGACAAATGGGCAGAGTTTCTTTGCTATGTTTTTCCTTCTCCAAATAGTACCCCTACCCCTTCTTTTATAGGCTAGAAGGAGCTAGGGTTTTGGACGAACTCTCGGCCATGCATGGCAGGGAGTTTCAGTTAACTGACCCATAGATTTTTGTCCCATCGGAAACTTTCCTATTTTTGTGCTTTATTAGGTAAACGCAGGTTGTAGTAGGCCAACCAGCGTTCAAACTCGTGCAGTAGTAGGCCTGCCAGCGTTCCAACGTGTGCAGTAGTGGGTTAGGGCGCATGTGGTTTTACCTGAGAGGATTTTCAAAGAGGTTTCTCAGCAGATGTTTTGGCAATGAAGGGATATGAGTTGGCCTAATGTCAGGTAAGCATGTATGGTGCAATTTAGGTTTATAATAGGGTTGTTGGAGATACTTCACACACACCTAAGATTTATTTTTCCTAAGGTTTTCCCTATGTTTATTAGTCATTATTCAGTCTCCTATAGTTTAGGGAGAATATTCCTCTAAGAGAGTATTCTCTTCAGTTCATACTTCAGTTTGATCAGTTGAGTGGAGTCTAGATGCTACATTGGGATCATCATGATGCAACATTGGGATCATCACCAACTAATGCGCATTGTCCTTGGGATTATCACCAGACTAGAGAATTACTCATGATTCCCTGATATCCTCCTCACTTCACTCGGTTTCAGTCAATTAACTGTAGACTAAGAGACTAGTTAACTCAGACTAGGTGGCAATTCACTCCCGCAACTTCCTGAGAGACTAGACTAGGTGTTAGTTTACTCTCGTAACTATTGGTGTGTGTCGAGATCACTCTATACCACCACTATGGCGCATTGGTTTCTCCTCCAGTGCGCATTAGTTGAGCTATACAGAGTATATCATGTGTAAATTATCATTCATTCATTTGGTTAATTAGAATTCTTCCATTCTTTCTCTCCTGCTTCTCTTTTCTCATATATTCTCTGCAAATTGTGTATTTCATTTTCTAGCTAGAACTATTTTGTGCAGGTTCAACACATTTACATTATGAAATGACCCACTTTTATAAAAATAAGTGGGGATCACTTTTACAATGAAGTTACTTTATAAAAGAAAGTTGCATGCAAAATAAATACCTCTAAAATAAAATATTAAAGCTACTTATAGTGATTCACTTTTGTACTTGAAGTGAAATACACTTTAAAATGGATCATGAACGTTTTCAAAAAAATAACAAAAAGAGAGACTTGAACTCAAGACCTCTTACTTAATAAGGCAACTTTTACCAAGTGGTCTAGAAAAACATATTGTAATGTTTGGCAAGAGGATTGTTGTTGTTGTTGTTGTTGTTGTTGTTGTTTAGGACGACCTTAGAGAGTGTGCTTATAGAAAAACTTTCTTCACACAAGAAAAAATTTTCTCTTCTTGATGACAAGAAGGGTTAGATCTCGGTTAGCTTACCCAGAAAATGCACATTTTCCTATCTATTTCTTATTTGTTGAGATCGCACAAGCCACGGGTAAAAGAGCATAAGCATATCTAAAAGAGTAGAAACATGGAAACAAACAATATAAAACTGAAATAATACTCTACAAAAATTTTAAAAAGGGCATATTCAGGCTTTATACTTCCGAATCTAGCTGAAATGGTCATATCTTGGGCAAACAAAAACATTTTCGAGTGAAACGAAAAACGTTCATGATTAAAATGAGTGCTCAAGATGCAATGGAACAATCCTCTCAGCCCATAAATATAAATAAATGGTATAAAATGGAGATGAGGCAACTCAACTTCAGGATCTCGATCTACAATAGGAGTGGGTCTTCAAACAGGCTCGGATACCATGTTCGATAACATAGGTATTCCAACAAAGGGAGAAAAACTTCAGTAACCACTCACACAACTAGATCAAATATCAACACATTGATGTTTTTACATCATAAAACCCCTACGTGGAAACATCCACAACCCCAGCCAATGTGGCCACTTGGAGTAGTTTATTAATGCAAAAGAAAAATATTACATAGATATTTACAAGAGATTTTCTCACAATTGATCATCGACAAATGACCCTCCATTCTATTTAAACATAGATCATGGACCAATCAGGTGTTAATCCATGTATAATTGGTCATTAATATCGAAGATAATATGAACCATCGGATCACTCTATGTCAGGAACATATCATGACCATCAAATTTCCTAACTATAAATGAATACTAAAGAAACACACTAAGAAACATAATTTTACCCAATGACACATTAGACCAAGTAGATCTTAACTAAATCCTAAGTGTCTAAATATCCCAATAAATCCTGAATGGGTGAAGTTTGATAAGATTTATCATAATTGGAGGCTTAGCCATGGTCTCCCTAATCTTGGGGGCATGGTTACATCTCTAGCGACCATTGTCCCAGAGCAGATCAAAAGAAAGGAAAATCCAGTGGTCGACTGCATGGCCAACCTTGGCTTCATGTTGTAGGAGTCACATCAGATTTGGCAACCAAGGGACCCACTTCCAGAAGGGACGATAGAGAAGGTCCATAGAGGCTTCCACACCGACCTAACCACGTGGAGGGCAGGGTCCTAGCTAGATAGGTGAACCTTCCGAGAGATAGGTTTGCATCGTGAAATAGGATAGGAAGATAGGTGGCCAAGAACAGGGATCAAAGGTA
Organism: Picea engelmannii; assembly: GCA_009831015.1. Classification (NCBI taxonomy): domain Eukaryota; kingdom Viridiplantae; phylum Streptophyta; class Pinopsida; order Pinales; family Pinaceae; genus Picea; species Picea engelmannii. The sequence continues at coordinate 323,581 of ML779920.1, read as the reverse complement.
TAGTGGATGGGTGGAGGCTCACCCATGTAAGTGGCCCGTATCTCGATATGAACCTGGAGTACAAGAAAAAATAAGAACCCATACATGAAAATAAGAACCCTCCCCATAATGAAGCAGATGAAAACATCTAGAGGGATCCCAAGGCTCAGGCATCCCAGGTCTATTACAAATATTATCAAGCATGTCATTGACGATAGATCCCTTAGTACCAGTACCAAAGAACAAGCCAATAATCAGTTGATGGTGTGACTACATGGTGCAAGTGATCTTGACGACTCTAGATCATTGGTAAATATTCCAATCATCTACCTAGTCATTATGGGAACTTGCAAAATGTACCTTAGGTGTAGGCTCACTAAATTCAAGTACTTCCCCAGTAACTCTAATACTTTGTTTTTTAGGGACAAATATGAGAGAAGGTTCTCCAGAAGCCTCATAATGAGCTTCTCTTGTATTTTTATTCCGCCAATCCTTTTGTCGATTCTAAGTCTAAAAAGTAGGTTAAAAGTGAGGGGGAGAATGTCCCTTCACTGGACTAACAAGAACAAGAGGTTTCTGGTAGGCTGTCATGACAAGATTCCTCGTCAAGGGGTCAAGGTCACCTCTCTAGAGCAGAGAAGGAAGCCTGAGCTACAGAGGTGTGTTTTCGAGTCCACTTCTCGATGGAAAAAATGAATTCGACGAATGTCATCAAGGACATAGTTTTAGCCCAGCATCAGAGAACAAGGGAAGACGAGATAATAAGGGATGTGACAAAGTGGGTGGTTGACCCAGTAAAACCTCAAACTAGAGATACCCATTACTTTAGGATGGTCGAATCTTATTATATGGTCAAGGAGTAACGACCCTAGACTTACGAATACATGCGACTTCACGCAAAAGGAAATTTTTTTGTTTTTATTTTTTGTTTTAAGCAAGAAGGCAACAATGAAAATTATTAAACGCCACTTGACAATCAACACAAAGCGTGCCATCCAGGCGACAAACATCAACTGAAACCCGTAACCCAAACCTTTAATGTGAGCAAGAAAGCATTCAATCATCAACAAAGCAAGGCGCATAAGTAATTAACAACAACCTAACAAGGGTGGCCTCCCGCCGTGCCCTCCAGTACCACTTCTAAAAACTTAGAGTCCTCCTTTATGAATAAAATCCTATCAATACTTTAAAATTCCTGACAATTAAATGTGCATATCCTCCATAGTGAGTATGACATAGACCCTCCAAACATAGCTTAATAATCAACCACGAGAATTCAAGATTCGGTACCCTTCTTACAACCACTAATTGTTCATACAAGAATCCTCAAATCCTTGCCTATATTCAACTCTTCACAATCCTAAGTATGCTTGGGTCAAGTTTGAATCATTTCACTCTGAACTAGCATCTTCAAGTACTAGCTCACTTTTCAAGGAAAGCATTGATGCTCCACCTTCTATTCCTACACACAAGGAATTAACTAAATCAATTCAGACTCTCAAAGATTTATCATCCTTAATACAGTTATATCCTCTACCATTTTGCATCCCTTATCCACTTACTGAAATCATTAATTCCCAAGGGTTTTCCATTATCACGGTTCATCAACACCTAATCAATAGTTGTATTAATCCAAATAATGAAGTAGCATTTTACTAGTATTCTTGACACTAAAACTCCTTTAAAAGTCAAATCTAACCACTCACTAAGGTTAATGCCTCGAGTCACAAGTCTACCCTTCCCAGTATCAATCATTTCTTCTCTTCACAAACTTACTCAACTGATCAAAAGCAAGTTTAAAATTTCACTCAATGATAGATTCAATTAACATTTTCTCTGTTCAAGGCCTAGTATGAGCTCATTTACCTGCTCATGCATTTACTAGTATCCTAAGAAATACTATCTACTTAAGACAGAAATTTACTCCATAGTAAAACTATCATTAAACCATTTGCTAAGAAAGAGTAAATCAGCAAATTCATAATTAAAAAATTAATATGATGAAATAAATTAACAAGAAAAGGGATATTCATAATTAGATTTCCTGCCATATATATCACTTTCAACCAACAAGTTTCTAAATCACAATAGCCAACTCATAAATTCACTTCCCTCGCTAATCAATGCAATCGACTTGAAATTCGCTTAACCAAACATCTAACCAGCCTTCCATTTTTGTCGACGCAGTCCACTAATAACTCTATGTTTAAAAATTAAAGGAAAATAAAAACTCAGGCGTACGCACCCCCAGAATTTTTGATTTAGAATAAATTCACTCGGTCAGTAAGTCAATTCTTCAACGATGGGATAATAAATGTTTTTAAAAAATGGGTTAGGAAAATAGAAGGCCACTATCAGTACTCAACTAAACATGGGAAGGGCTCTAGAAGGGAATGGTACACAACCAGGGGAATTGATTTGTGGATGTGGAGGAGGCTCAAAGTTGGGCGAATCGGTCCCGACCGTCGAGGTACGAAATTAAATGCAGAGCATGTCAATATCCGAACAAGAATGGACTAAATTCTATGCTAAGATAGTTGTTGGTTAAATGCCTATGTATAACCCAACTCTAAGTATAAACCATAAAAATTGCTCCTTATATAAATCACTCATTTATAAAATCGCACATGTAAAAAAAAAATCGAAATGTAGATCAAAAACACCCTTTCAGTGAATATAATAATGAAATCAAAGTCCATAAGGAAGATGAAATTGCAAAGATAATCAGCAAATGCAGAGAGCAAATTTTTCAACAAAAATATAATGAATCGCAGCGTAAATGATGGGTAAAAGATGGGGTCTTCAAAAAGGAACGGTTGTGCATGATGTGGTATGACATTAAAAACATCAAGGTTAGCACCTCAACGCTGGAAATATAAACACAAAGATATCCCTTCAAGAACCGGGAAAATTCATCGAAAAGTTGCAGAGATTTTATCAGCCAAGGTGCAGCGAAATTCCAAGGTGAAGTAGTTAAAAGCATAGAGAATAAAAAAACGCAGAGATGATCCAATCAAATGCTAACATTAAAGTGGAAATAAATAAATAAAAATGCAATCCCAATCTAATAGGAAACGTTGTCATTAAATCGTCGAAAAGGAGGAAGAACAACACACAGAGGTACTCAATCGCAAGAAGGTGCAATGACCATCAATCAACCAAGAACAATCAACAGGGGTAGATGACTGGGCAATCACATCCTTCACTTACCATCCATTCACAAAAAAACATGGCATTCAAATCTATAGGTCTATTAACACTGAAGTGATGAATGTTGATCTGGCTCCTAGCAGACTTCTCAGGCATGGACTGATGAGCTAGGGACGAAGGTGGAGAAAAAGCGCAAACTCATCACCAATCAATAAAACCATAGGACAGTCACAACAATCAGGGATCAAAGCCAAGGGAATCAATCAACAATGAGCTTAAGTCTATGGGGGAGATTCAGTTATCAATTAAAACGCTAATTCAATCACTTTCTTTACCCAATTAAAAATATAGAACTAAAAGCATAAGTATACTAACAAACTACCATGCAAAAATAAAGGAAGCGTACCATAGCCCAATTCCCCCGCTCTAAGTTGATGTCCCGCACGCTCCATGCAGCTCCCGCTTGTCAACCAATGAAACTTCATCGGTACCTCCCAGTCAATGCTCAGGGTACTCTTCTTCCCCCTTATCCCCCTGAGCCACAAAGGGGCCATGCACACTAAACTAGAGAATAGCTATCTCCCATCTCACCTCGCAAGGCTGAGCTACCACTCCTCACTGAGATAGGTATCCCAACTCCCACAAGCTAATTCAGTCAAGTCTAAAATTCTGCAGCGTAACATTACGCATCACAGAAGGTATCTATCATCCTCCTCCTCCTCCCTCCTTTATATAGATTTTCTAAGTCATTTACTTTCCCAAAATCCCATTTAATTTATTGTTCAATAATTTAATTCATAATAATCCTCCTCGTACGTGTGTCACCCATCCCCTTCATTGCACCATAAATTAATTTCATTAATTAATTAATTACTCCTATTTATCTCACCCACCTAAAAGCATTCCTAGAATCGCTCCTAGGTGTCCCCAAATTCCCTTACACATATTAATGACTTACCCCCTTACTAAATTTACTAGTTGAGTTTAATTTAGAAAGTTATTAAATGTTAGATAACTTACTAAGTTAGTCTTTCTGCTTTTTCCTTGTGTTTCCTCTTTCTTTTTGTGTTTCCCGCTTTTTCCTAGTTTCCTAATTCTTTTATATTTCCCTCTTTCCCTTTTTATTTAAAACTCAAATTGGTAGGTGTAGAAAATTAATTGTTTCTCCTTTTTTCTTTTTAATTAATAAATTTTTAATTAGCATATGTGATAAAACAATTATTTCTGCTTTTTCCCCCTTTTAAATTTTATCCCCCAAAAGATTTGTATAAATTAATTGAATTACTTGCCCCCTTCTCATCACATGATTAATGATGATTATCATTATTATTTATTTATTTATAGTTTTATTTTTATGTAAAAAGATATTTTTTTTTATCACAAGTATCATTTAAGCCTAGACTTTATTTTCCTAGGTCGGGCGACATTTTATTAGGGAAAATGTTTTAAATCTTTCTTATCACGTTATTTGTTCTAAGGCCATCTAGGTTTATCCATGTATTAATTAACAAAGCGACATGCCCTTCAGGACGCACTAGGTGCTCCAAGGGTGCCACTCGCCTCACATTGTTTCCCTTGCGCAACGTGCCCTTCAGGATGTACTACATGCTCCAAGGGTGTCGCTCACCTCTTTCTGTTTTTCTTGCACGGTGTGCCCTTCAAGATGAACTCCGTGCTCCAAGGGTGCCACTCGCCTCTTGACTGACTTGGTAGACATAAAAAAACCCTGGAATCAATACTCCGCCAGGTGATCTTGTGGGAGACTAAGGGCCTCTAAGGAATAAGGCCCCTTCCTTATTGCACGCCCCTTAGAATCATCATGAGCGACTGTCACAGTCGACCCTAATGGGCATCATGGGTCTTCTCGAACTAGGTAGTCATTAACCTACAGCTCGACCCACGACGGGAGTGCTAGTAGGATGTGGTAGGGTTGTTGTCCACACCTCTCCCTCAATGTCTCTGGTAGTCGTGCGTGACCCCTCTACTCCACATGTGAGCATGGTCGACAAGCTTTCATCATCCTGCATCATCAACGAATCATGTCAGAATAACATCCATAATCATAACATCTAATCAAATGCACATATGTCATATATATACAACAATCAAACCCCAATAGTCCACTCCTTGAATCGATCCAAAGTCCAAGGGTTTCATCGATGCCTCAACATCCTCGAGGTCCAAATCCTACACACTCATGAGAACCGAGTCAATAACACCTATCTAAGTCAATACAACAAAATAGAATATAATCACATCCATAATGCCTCATAATAATAATCAATGGTCAATGGTATAATAATCTGGATCACTTGCAAGCAAGTGTCCTGAAGAATAAGTTCACTTAGTGTGCATAAGAGAAGGATGTTACATACACCCCCACTTGATCTAAACTTCGTCCCGAATTTTCACAGTATATAAGTGCCGAAATAATGTGTATCATAGCATCATAAGTCTATCTATCCAACAAAATGGAAACTGTTGGCGCATATCATATGTATCCTTTGAGGTCGCTAGCTGTGGACTATAGTTGTTCCACTGGGCCTTGACCTCATCTACTATTCGATGTCATATTTGTCGAATGCGATAATCCAGGATGTGTATCGGCTCAGCTCTGAGCACACCCTCATCTGACACCTGCAAGGTGCACAAGTCAAAACATGTGTAGGATCACTAATCATAACGTCTCAAACAGAGATGTGAAAGACATTGTGCATAAGCCTCAATAATTAGGTAAGTCTAGTCATTAAACGACGACCTCTCTTTTCCACAATATCATAGGATCCCATGAACCTAGGAGATAATTTAGCCCCTTTTCCAAACTTGATCAAACTCTTATGCAGTTTTAGCAGCAAAAATACTAGATCGTCACATCGTAACTATGATCGACATAACTCTTTTTCCCATCCTATGCTTCCTTGATCCTTTGTCTTATAGTTTTCATTTTAATCTTCCATTTCTTGGATCACTTCCAGTCCCACCAGGACCCTATCCTCAAGTCGATCCCAACTCAAGGCATCTGACACAGTTTCCCATAAAGAAACTCGAAAGGCGTTGTCTTAAGGGTGCTTTGGTAATTGGTTTTATAAGTGAATCCTACTAGTGCAAAGAATTATTCTCAATGCTTCTGTTGGTCCATCACCTACATGCACAACATGTCTTCCAAGGTTTGGTTCTTTCGTTTAGTCTGCTTGTCAGTCTCTAGGTGATACACAGTACTATAGTTAAGTTGGGTTCCTAAGGCCTCTTAGAAACTAGTAAACACCAATCCTTGATTAGATATAATCCTCTTAGGCACAGCATGCAGCCTCACAATATCATTGATGAAAACTCTAGATATGTCAGGTGCTTCCTACGTCATACACACTGGAATAAAATGAGCACTCTTCATCAGAGTTTCGACTACTACAAAAATCGAGTCGTGTCTCCTTGACGCCAGTGGAAATCCCACGATGAAATCCATCGAAATGACCTCCCATTTTGATTTTGGAATAGTTTGTGGCTTTAGTAATCGTGTTGGATGTCTACGTTCAGCCTTTACCTACTGACATTCTAGACATCTGGCCACATAGTTGACTATGTCTGTCTTCATTACTTTCCAGAAGAATAAGGGTTTAAGGTATACCCTCATCTTCATGACTCTCGGGTGAGCCATGTATACTACTCTATGAGCCCCATTTAGGATCAAGCTCGTCAACTCATCGTTCGGTGGTACGTAAATCCAATTTTTAAACCTCAATAATCCATCGTCGTCAAATGTAAATCCTTCAAATCTTGGTACCATCATTGTGTTTTGTCCGATTAAATAGTTGACCTCTTTGTACCAGTCATCGTCGCATTGTAAATTTAGAATATTTTCAATTAGATTCATCTAAAGAGGCAACACTGAAAACATGTGTGGTCTCTGACTCAAAGCATTTGCCACTTGGTTCACTGTTCCTTTTATGTAATTAATTTCAAAGTCGTACTCACTAAGAAATTTCGATCAACGTTGTTGTCACGCGTTCAGGTCGCTTTGCGTAAAGATGTGCTATAGTCCACAGTGGTCTGTCTTTAGTTCAAAGTTTTGTCCAACAAGGTAGTGTCTCCAAAACTTCAAGGCGTATACAATGGCTAACAACTCCAAATCGTGTGTCGCATAGTTATCCTCATGCCTTCTTAGTTTCCTCGAGATGTAAGAGATTACTCGAGTGTCTTGCATCAAGACTCTGCCTAAGGCTTCTTTGGATGTGTTAGTGCATACCAAGAAGTCTGCATCCATGTCAAGGACCTTTAGTATTGGTGTCGTTGTCAAAATCTCCTTGAGCCTCGGAAATGCTTCCACGCATTTCTTGGTCCAAACAAACTTCTTGTTCTTCTTCTGCAATTCCTTGATCGGATTTGCTATCTTAGAAAATCCCTTGATGAACCATTGATAGTATCCTGCTAAACTCATGAATCTATGCCCTCCAGTACCACTTCTAAAAACTTAGAGTCCTCCTTTAGGGATCAAATCCTATCGATACTTTAAAATTCCTTACAATTAAATGTGCATATCCTTCGTAGTGAGTATGACATAGACCCTCCAAACATAGCTTAATAATCAACCACGAGAATTCAAGTTTTGGTACCCTTCTTACAACCACTAACTTTTCATACAAGAATCCTCAAATCCTTGCCTAGATTCAACTCTTCACAATCCTAAGTATGTTTGGGTCAAGTTTGAATCATTTCACTTTGAACTAGCATCTTCAAGTACTACCTCACTTTTCAAGGAAACCATTGATGCTCCACCTTCTATTCCTACACACAAAAAATTAACTAAATCAATTCAAACTCTCAAATCTTTATCATCGTTAATACAATTATATCCTCTACCATTTTGCATCCCTTATCCACTTACTGAAATCATTAATTCCCAAGGGTTTTCCATTATCACGGTTCATGAACACCTAATCAATAGTTGTATTAATCCAAAGAATGAAGTAACATTTTACTGGTATTCTTGACACTAAATCTCCTTTAAAAGTCGAAACTAACCACTCACTAAGGTTAATGCCTCAAGTCACAAGTCTACCCTTCCCAATATCAATCATTTCTTCTCTTCACAAATTTACTCAACTGATCAAAAGCAGGTTAAAAATTTCACTCAATGATAGATTCAATTAACATTTTATGTGTTCAAGGCCTGGTATAAGCTCATTTACAAGCCCATTCATTTATCGGTATCCTAAGCAATACTATCTACTTAAGCCAAAAAGTTACTCCATAGTAAAACAGTCATTAAACCATTCGCTAAGAAAGAGTAAATTCATAATTAAACGGTTAAGATGATGGAATAAATTAACAATAAAAGGGATATTCATAATTATATTTCTTTCCATATATATTGTTGTTAACCAACAAGTTTCTAAATCACAATATATAACTCATAAATTCACTTCCCTCGCTAATCAATGTAATCAACTTGAAATTCGCTTAACCAAACATCTAACCAGCCTTCCATTTCTCCCGACGCAGACCACTAATAACTCTTTGTTTAAAAATTAAAGGAAAATAAAAACTCAAGTGTATGCACCCCTAGATTTTCTAAGTTGGAATAAATTCACTCGGTCAGTAAGTCAATTCTCCAACGATGGGATAATAAATGGCTTTTAAAAAATGGGTTAGGAAAGTAGAAGGCCACTTTCAGTACTTAACTAAACACGGGAAGGGCTCCAGAAGGGAATGGAACACAACCGGGGGAATTGATCCACAGATGCAGAGGAGGCTCAAAGCTGGGAGAATTGGTCCCGACCACCGTTGTACGGAATTAAACGCTGAGCATGTCAATCTTCAAATAAGAATGGACTAAATGTTACACCGAGATAGTTGTTGGTTAAACGACTGTGTATAACCCAACGCAGGGAGAACAAAGCTCAGAAACGTTGTGGCATGGATGGAGACTCACTGAGGGAAAACGTATTTACTAAGGTTAAGAAGCAACATGCACAGATAAAGTAGGGGATCACTGTCAATCGCAAAAGACATTGTCTATCATTTCTAAAAACAATCATGGTATTTCTTAGGTATGAAGATTGTTGTAGGACAAAATACATGCAATAGTCACTGTCAAGAACGTTGGCCTTAACAAATACAAAAATCCGTTGTCTATAACCCAATGATATCGCTTCCCAAGAGTTGAATACGATCGATATCCACTAATAATGCTTATGTTCATTGCCACACAATTTTCTATCTATAAACTATGATAACGCTAAGTAGAAACCATAAAAATTGTTCCTTATATAAATCGCTCATTTATAAAATCACACATGTAAAAAAAAATTCGAAATGTAGATCGCAGACACCCTTGCAATCAATATAATAATGAAATCACAATCCATAAGGAGGATGAAATAATAGAGATAATCAACAAACACAGAGAGTAAATTTTCCAACAAAAATATAACGAATTGCAGCGTAAATGATGAGTAATAGATGGGGTCTCAAAAAGGAACAGGTATGCATGATGTGGTCTAACATTAAAAATGTCAAGGTTAGCACCTCAACGGTAGAAATATAAACACAGAGGTATCCATTAAAGCACTAGGAAAAGTCATCGAAAAATTGTGGAGATTTTATCATCCAAGGCACAACGAAATTCCAAGGTGAAGCAGTTAAAAGCGCAGAGAAAAAAAATGTAGAGATGATCCAATCAAATGCTGACATTCAAGTGGAAATAAATAAATAAAAACGCAGTCCCAATATAATAGGAAACATTGTCATTAAATTGTTGAAAAGGAGGAATAACAACACACGCGGGCACTCAATCGCAAGAAGGCACAATGACCATCAATCAGCCAAGAACAATCAACAGGGGTAGACGACTAGGAAAGCACATCCTTCACTCACCATCCATGCACAGAAAAGTAGGGCATTCATATCTATAGGTCTATTAACACCGAAGTAATGACCGTCGATCTAGCTCCTCGCTGACTTCTCAGGCATGGACTGATGAGCTAGGGACAAAGGCGGAGAAAAAGCACAAACACATCACCAATCAATAAAACCATAGGACAGTCGCAACAATCAGGGATTGAAGCCATGAGAATCAATCAACATCGAGCTTAAGGCTATGGTGGAGATTCAATTATCAATTAAAATGCTAAGTCAATCATTTTCTTTACCCAATTAAAAATACAGAACTAAAAGCGTAAGTATACTAACAAACTACCATGCAGAAATAAAGTAAGCGTACCATAGCCCAAGTCGCCCACTCTGAGTTGTTGTCCCACACGCTCCATACAGATCCCACTTGTCGACCGATGAGACTTTATCGGTACCTCCCATCCAACGCTAGGGGTACTCTTCTTCCCCCTTAGCCCCCCGAGATGCAAAGGGGCCATGCACAATAAACCAGAGAACAACTAGCACCCAGCTCGCCTCGCAAAGCTGAGCTGCCACTCCTCATCGAGCTGGGTATCCCAACTCCCACAAGCTAAGTCAGTCAAGTCTAAAATTTTGCAGCATAACGTTATTCATCACAAAAGGTATCTATCATCCTCCTCCTCCCTCCTTTATATAGATTTTCTAAGTCCTTTACTTTCCCAAAATCTCATTTAATTTATTGTTCAATAATTTAATTCATAATAATCCTCCCCGTACATGTGTCACTCATCCCCTTCATTGCACCATAAATAATTTTATTAATTAATTAATTACTCCTATTTCCCTCACCCACCTAAAAGCATTCCTAGAATCACTCCTAGGTGTCCCCAAATTCCCTTACACATATTAATGAATTACCCCCTTACTAAATTTACTAGTTGAGTTTAATTTAGAAAGCTCTTAAATGCTAGATACCTTACTAAGTTAGTATTTCTTCTTTCTCCTTTTGTTTCCCCTTTCTTTTTATGTTTCTCTCTTTCTCCTAGTTTCCTAATTCTTTTATATTTCCCTCTTTCCCTTTTTATTTAAAACTCAAATTGGCAGGTGTAAAAAATTAACTTTTTCCCCTTTTTCTTTTTAATTAATAAATTTTTAATTAACATATGTGATAAAACAATTATTTCCCCCTTTTAAATTTTATCCCCCAAAATATTTTTATAAATTAATTGAATTACTTACCCTCTTCTCGTCACATGATTAATGATGATTATCATTATTATTTATTTATTTATAGTTTTATTTTTATGTAAAAGGATATTTTTTTTATCACAAGTATCACTTAAACCTAGACTATATTTTCCTAGGTTGGGCAACATTTTATTAGGGAAAATGTTTTAAATATTTCTTATCACGTTATTTGTCCTAAGGACATCTAGGTTTATCCATTTATTAATTAACAATGTGGCGTGCCCTTCAGGACACACTAGGTGCTCCAAGGGTGCCACTTGCCTCACATTGTTTCCCTTGCGCGACATGCCCTTCAGGATGCACTACATGCTCCAAGGGTGCCACTCTCCTCTTTCCATTTTTCTTGCGCGATGTGCCCTTCAGGATGCACTCCATGCTCTAAGTGTTCCACTCGCCTCTTGAATGACTTCGTAGACATCAAAAACCCCTGGAGTCAATACTCCGCCAAGTGATCTTATGGGAGACTAAGGGCCTCTAAGTAATAAGTCTCTTACCTTATTGCGCACCCCTTAGAATCATCGTGAGCGATTGTCGCAGTCGGCCCTCACAACATCGTGGGTCTTCCCGAACTAGGTAGTCGTTAACCTACAGTTCGAGCCACGGCGGGAGTGATAGTAGGTTGTGGTAGGGTTGTTGTCCAAACCTCTCTCTCAACATCTCTGGTAGTCATGCATGACCCCTCTACTCCACATGTGAGTCTGGTTGGAAAGTTGTCGTCATCCTGCATCATCATCGAATCATGTCAGAATAACATCCATAATCATAACATCTAATCAGATGGACATATGTCATATATATACAACAATCAAAACCCAATAGTCCACTCCCTGACTCGATCCGGAGTCCAAGGGTTTCATCGATGCCTCAACATCCTCGAGGTCCAAATCCTACACACTCAGGAGAACTGAGTCAATAGCACCTATCTAAGTCAATACAGTAAAATAACATATAATCACATCCATAATGCCTCATAATAATAATCAACGGTCAATGGTATAATAATCTGGATCACTTGCAAGCAAGTGTCCTCAAGAATAAGTTTGTTCAATGCGCATAAGAGCGGGATGTTACACAAGGCGTTGGTATCCCAAGATATCAGTGAAACTAGCAATAGAATGCAAAAATCCTCCAAGCTATTCACATTTTGGAGGGTAAATTCAAGCTTTATTGCAGAGCCCAACACGGTATCAAGTTCAGGGTTAATCAACCATGTCAATTCCTGGATCAACATGGGAAAGGTCAAGATGCCTAGTCTCCTCCAGGTTCCCTCCAATGCCCAATTATGGTCGATGATGAGGATGAACAACTTCAGGAAGAGGGTGGTCAACCCCGAGAAGAGAAAATTCAAAAGGCCAAGCAGGAAGCAAGGAGCCACATCAACACCTTTGGGATTGAGCGGGCACCAGCTCCCTAGTAGGTTTTGAAAGCATATTATGTTTTGTTTTGTTTTGTTTTGTTTTGTTTATGGTTAGCTTGTTAGCATCCCTATGATCTTATCTCAAGATTTAGTTATTGGACCACCTATAGAAATCTGTATAAAACTTGCAAGTTTGAGGATCTTGACAGTTTTAAATAGGGTTTAGGGGTCTGGTTTCTTATTTTGGAAGACCCCATGTTTATCCCTTTTTGTACTATATTATGATATAATAGAATTTTCTTTCCTTTTTATCTTAAAAAAAAACATAATATGCTACACTCACTACAAATTCATCTAACACACTAATGTATACAAGGCTGATACCTAGCTAGATCAACAAGCTATTGAAAAATCTTGCAATAAAATATATACAATTTCTCCCTTCCTCTATAATTCAATTCTAATATTATATATTCCATAGTGATTTAATTTAAATTGATTCATGCATTTTATATTCTATACTTTCATAGAATAATTTAAGTGACTATAAATGTAATCCCACCTCTTAATCATGCATTGGCAATTGTAGTTTTGCAAATATTTGAGCATTGAGAATTGAAATAATGAAATACAAGCACCTTTGGGTATTTTGATTACCCCATTGAAATTGTAATTATGGTGGAGTGACTAATATAATTAAAATGGATAAAAATAAACAAAGAAGCAAAGTAAAAGCATTTTTTTGGTAATAGTACTTCTATTTACAACAAGTTATAGATAAGAAGATATCTTGACTAACTTTTAAGCATGGACTTCTTATAAAGAAAGATGAAATTGTTCAAATGCATTGATTTCAGTGACAATACAGTCCATTAAATTTAGAACTCATGCAATATATGATACATGTGAAATATTCTTGAGAGAAATCATTTAGCTGCATTGATTTCAACAATGATATAATGCAAAATAATATGGTGTAGTGATTTTAGTAATGATAAAGTGCATTGATTTCAATTATTATATAGTGCAAAATGATTTCATGCATTGATTTAAGAAATCGTACAGAAAAAATTGATCAGGGGCATTGATTTGATATTCAAGATAGTGAAACTTTTCCAGTGAACTCACTTACATAACAATACAGTGCAAAACAATTTAGAAATACATATTTTATAATTTTTTGAGGCGTGGATCTTCTATTAGTATTTCCATATTAAAACCATTATAATCAATGTATGAAAAACCAACCTAGATCCATATTAACCTCTGGATCTATCAAAAACCAATATATATCAAATCCCTTGAGGTGGAAACCTTTCCTTAAGTTTTTCACTCTGAAAAAAGGCTTGCAGTTCAAGGGATTTGATCTCTCTCGATGCCTGATAGATGAAGAGTTGATATGGATCTAGGTTGGTATATCTCTATTGAAGGAAACGAGTAATAAAAACCCAAGAAATATTTGTGAAACAATTCAATCCCTACCACAAAGAACCAATGCTTTTACTTGGAGCCATTTTCAAGGTCTAAATATTGGTTTTCCAATTTTTTTTGTCTTTGAATCAATGTGTAGGTTGAATGCATTGTAATACTTTTCAATAAGTTTCGAACCAGTCCTTAAGAATTAGATCAATTATTTGGTGCCACTGTTTTCAGGATGTTTCTTGTAATTTGACATGCTATGCATGTTCCTAGTTTGATTCCCATAAGGTATCGATGGGGTTAGGCACACTAAGTCTACCCTACCCACTTTATATTGGGTGTGATCCTAAAAATGGGGTAAATACCCAAACGTTTCTCAGAGATTTATTTCCAAGGAAAGAAATAAGTGACAAACCAATCTATAATCGAACATGATTTCTAAATCACAACTAGCAAAATAGTTGGTTTGAATAAATCAATAGTGTTAAATGAAACACTTGGAAAACAAATATTTCTAGCATGTGGGAAAGCCTTAGATAACAATGTTGTTAGTATGAAAGCATTAAGAGGGAGACTGAACCCACACTAAATAACCATTTAGGAAAATTGAAAATGTCATCTTATCTCCCATAGTCAACAACATATGAATCAATTTGATAGTATGTGTGGACCACAAATTAGCATATGCCATTAGTTTTTCCTGTTGATAGGAAATTGCCAATGGCATTCATGTGTCACATTTTTTTTGGTGAATCTTCCTCTACATGGCACCAAGTAGAACATGTTTCTATTCTTATTTTCTCTATTTAATGACCAAGGAAATGTAATTTCTCTATTCAAATAGTATTTTTTCCATTAAGCATGGAAACAAGAGAGTGGTAACTATGTCAATTTCTACCCTAATGTGACATTGAATGGTAGTAGTAAATGTTATCATTTCCGTTGAGTTTCCCTACCATGGATCGAGTGTGAAATCTCAAAATGCCAAACAAAAAAACCCAATGTAAAATATGAACAAGATTTGTTCAAGCATCATTTCATGTTAATGCAAAAAAGGAAAGGTAGTGTTAAAGCCCAAAGTACTATGAAACCCTCCAAGGATTCCATTTGTTTGGTCTTATGGTTTATACACTTAGTTATGTGAGTATCTAGTGCATTCTTCTTCTTTACACTATGTAATTTCGGAAATAATATCACCTTCTAGGGAGGTGACCTAAACTATCAATCCCTTTGGTATTTGACCTCACTCCCTACATGATCTACTTTGTTATACCTTTTGTATTGGTGCAAATGCATTCTATTTCAAGTAGTACATTAAATTTTAACTATTCCTAAGTTTTGCTAATCATTCTTCTTGTGGTATACAATATTGTTCATTAATATTTTGATTGATACCACTTGCTTGTATTTTCTTAGGACCATTTCAAATAAATTTGTAAAACTTAATTGGGAAGGTACAGATTGTATTGTTATTATTTTTCTTTTGAAATATTCCTGAAGAAACCTTTGGGAAATTTTCACCAATTTGAAGATGATGCCCAATGTAAAGGGGGTGGTGTAGAATCGATGCACTTGACCATGTGGGGAATTGAACCACAGACTAGCATAGCACATTGGATTACTGAAAACATCGTGTAAACAACAACACCAACTGATTAAGTTAACCCTCAAGGATACATATTGTATAATATGAGAGTTAAATTCACAATTAATACTTCCAAAACTTGCAATATTGGAGCGATCAAAACTAATGCATGTAGCAATTAAAGTTTTCAAGAATAGTAGTATACAATTGTAATTTCATTAGGAAGCCTTATTGGACTAGATTTTGCAAGTTAGAGGTTTTTATTTTTGGTATCTTAGATGTATATATTTGTTTTCAAGAATATGGAATAGGATGTGAAAATTTATATTGATTTAATTCATGTATCTACAAATATTCCTTCTCATGGTGGTGCTACTAAATTTCCAATTGAAATCATAAATAATAGGTCAATGACTTGTTTTTTTCACCAACATGGATCTTTTGCAAAATTAATAAATTCAATAGATGCCCCTACAGTTTATTTTAAAATGAGAATATACAATGCAAATAAATCATAAATTTATTTAGCCAACATGTATATATATTCTTGATATAATATTTAATGTTTATTTTATGAATTGCATTGCTTGAAACATTTTCTAAATGGATGAGATATTATTTTCTCTCATTTTTCCAACTATTCATACTGGTTGTTTCATGCCACAGCATTCATAGTACTCTTGGTCTTCATTGCTTTAAGAAATGGTCTCTTTTTTCATGGATCAATTAGACAACAATCATCTTGATGGGAATTCTCTTGAAGGAAACAATTCACTCTATAATTATTAATTTTTAAATTGGATGCAAGAAAACCATGCACATGAGAAAATTATCTTTATTTAAATGTATGTTTATCAAATTTATTTGTGTAGTCCATATGACCTAGGGTTCTTTACCACTATGCCAACCATAAGAAATCAATCATTCCATCTCATACAAGGAACACCAATGCTTCTTGAATGTTAGATTTTCCCACAATAATATATGTGAATGTTCAAACATAGAATCAACAATTTAAATGGTCATTAAATAGGGGATGACCAACATGTAAATTCCCATACAATGCTTTCCAACATTCATTTACGAAGCTCAAAATCCAAAAATGTGTTTTTTTTTCCCAATGTCTAAGTCAATAGCCAATCATTAAATACTTATGGAGGAACTGAAATACAATCCAATTAAATAAAAATGTGAAGATCCATGCATTGAAATATACAACTAATTGGATAACAAAATTATTATAATAGAAAAATATTAAAAATGAATTGGTTGGTTGTAGGTGGAAATTATGTCATGCCAGCCACCCTATCTCATACCTCATGAACATTCTTATTCATGAAGTCTAGGCTTTTGGGTTTGTCTAGACTTATGGGTTTGTCGAGAGCATTACATTAATCTAAGCCAATAACCAATCAATTTATTTTGTGGATACAATTTAGATAGGAGGATTTTTGTCTTCAAAATATTATAAGGACAAGTGAGGAAGCTTGATTTCAACTTGGTTCATCTAATACCATTGTTATTTCCTTGGAGTATGTCTTTTGAGAGAAATCTACCAAATCTCTTTCCATCCTCTATGAGTTACTCATCCCTACCTCTATAGAACTGTATCCTTTTCCAAATCTTAAAGAGCATGCAATGAAAAATATTCTATAGTGGGAAGAACATGATGATGTTCTTCTCCATCCAACATGGAAGGCTTGAACAACTACAAATTCTTGACATTCACCACTGAATTTATCTGCATATAAGGAGGAAGTTGCAATTTCAAGGCATTCCCATTCACTTTCTCAATGATGTCAAAAGGTTCATATATGAGTGGATTTTGTTTCTTCACCATTCCCTGTAAGAATTACTCGTGGAGGTAAATCCACACCTTTTCTCCAACGTAGAATTTATGATATTCTCTATGCTATTCATGTCTAGAATTATACTACTATTAACTTCTCTCAATCTTATCTTACACTTCTAAGTGTATCTTCTAGATCCTTTACACAAATTTTCTTACCTTTATATCTTCTCCTTTCATGTTTACTTCTTCCTTATGTTATCCATACACTATGTTAAATGGTTATGGAGGTAAATAGAAAAGACAAGTCTTAAAATGTTATTTATTTGTGGAAGAATGGAGTGATCAATTGTATGAATGTTGAATGTACACCAACTACTCATCCCATGTTTTTGGATTCTTTCTCTTGTAAGCACTCAATTATTGTATAGACGTTCGGTTGAAAACTTTAGTTTGTCCATAAATCTCAAGATTAAATTAAATGGAATACCTTAGCTTAGTATCCATCCTTTCTAAAATAATTGTCCAGGATCTACCCACGAGTTTACTATCATGGTCAAATATGATGGATCTTGGTAATCCAAAATGTACCCAAACATGAAGAATCACTCAATTGATTTCTGTCTTGTGATAGTATTCTTGCATTGAATGATCACACGCATCTTACTAAAACAGTCCACAATGAAAATCAAGTAGTCATGACCTCTTTGGAACATGGGAAAACCTTCAACAAAATTCATGGAAATGCTCACCCAAAGTCTGTTTCTTATTGGAAGTGGTATGTACAACCCAAGCTTCATGTATCCTAGCTTGCTAGTATTGTAAAGAACAAGCCCCTAATAAATATCACCACATGTTCTTACGTCTTTGGTCAATACACATACCTCTATAGATTTTCCACTATCTTTGTCATCCCAAAATGTATATCTATTCTTGAAGTGTCATATTCTCTCATCAATTGAGTCATTCTATCCTATGGTATGCACAACATTTATAGCTTGTATAGTATCCCATTCTAGAGATGGTATTTATTCCTTCCATGATAGAAACTGGTCTCTCCTTTAGCTGCTGGTATATGCCTTTGGATTCTCCATATCTATAATAATATTCACTTAGCAGATAATGAGTGGAAGGATCAAGTTGCATTATCATACCGATTCCTGCAATATTCTTCAATGGGGGTCATGAAAGCATGTCATCTACCTTGTTTGTAGCCCCTTTATTATACTTGATCAATAGGTGGAATTGTTATAGGAATCCTAACCATTAGTAATATCTAACTTACTGTATTTTTGTTTGACTTTGCAAGAAATATAGGGTTTGATGAATGGTGTGTATGAAGGTCTCTTTCCCCAAGAGATGATGTTTCCACTTCTTTACTTATTGCACAATAGAAAAGCGTTATTTATCATACATGGGGTAGTCCAACAATGATCCATTAAACAACTATAAATGGTAATAAATTGGTATTCCTCACATAAGCATTTCCCTTAATGCATATGCACTTGCATCTATTTCCAATTCAAATGGGCATTATAAATTGGGCATGGATGAGATCAAAGCATTGATGATCTTCCTCTTTGGTTCTTAAAATCCCATTAATTTTTCTTTCCTCAATGAAAAATGAAGTGGATATGGTGGTCCACTTCATGAGAACATCATAAATACATAACATAATTCTATATATCCATAATAAATAACATTTTATTTACTATGCATTTTACATATTTTCGTGACATTGTATGAGATACAATATGTGTATATAAATATGTGTAGGGAATGGTAGGTCATATCCTTGGAAAAGGTAGTGACTTATCATAGACCAACGTTCATGACTTATCGTAGACATCTCATTTACATGATACTGCCTATTTACATAATAATAAACCGATAACATATTATTGCATGATAATAAATGTAATATACTTTAGGTATATTATAAGTCTCCCCCCATTAAAAATGCTTTGACCTCAAAGCATAGGGAATGAAAAGATCTTTTGATATAATGGAATTATTTTGTAACTGCTATCAATTAGATAAATATGAAGACGCAAGGTGATACGACAATCAAACTATCAAACAATACTGGCACATCAAAAAAGAATCAATGCATCCAAAGTGGATTTTTTCTGGAACTCTCTGATGATAAGATTTTGGATGTGTTCTTCTTTATTGAATTTGGGGCACATATATCTTTTGATGCCTATGAATTTTACCCTTCTTAATGTTTTGTTTA
>ML779920.1:270380-289164 GCA_009831015.1 Picea engelmannii | reverse complement strand
AATTGACTGTCAAGCAGGTCGGCTGAGGCCGGTTTATGAACCTGCAAGTTAATTAAATCAACAGGAAAGCAAATAAAGCCCAAATGAGGGAGGAATTTATACCTTATCCCCAGTATGGTCGCCAATCTGTTTGCACTCTTCTCATCGCTATGTGAGCAAAAAGTGAGTGCTTACATGCCCAGTTGGGCTCTGCTAGGCATGACAGCTGTGATGTAAAAGGTTAGAAATAAAACAACAAAGCTATTAACAAGAACTAAACAAAAACTAAATGAAACTATGAGCATAGGAACAAAAATAGAAACAAATGAAAATGGACCAATATCACCAATATATAAGCTAGTCTGATTGATGAAATCCAAATATACACAATGGAGAAAGAGGACTTGGGTCCCTTCCCTCTCCAATGGAAGGCTCTTGAAGCCCTCAACTGATTGCTCTCCTTACAAAGAAAAGATGAAATGTGGGTGAAAGGACTCCAAGATTATTCACTCAAGTGAGGGGTGAATAGCTTATGAAATGCAGCTTACAATGTGTGTTGCCAAAGAAGGAGTCTCTAGCAATCTCAGCAGCATAACAGTATGAAGAATTCCTTGAGAAAATGGTGGTCATTCATGGCTTTTTATAGACAAGCATTGGGTTATTTTGTGGCCTCTTTTGAATGTGAAAAGGGGCTCTTTAGGGCACCCTTAGGTCTTTGACCAGCCCCCCCACACGGATTGAGCTTGGATTTGATGTCCAATCGACTTGGGAGCTGATCCATTAGTGGTTGGGAGGCCGACCAGTTTCATAAATGCATCGTTTAGCAGGCGCGCGGGTTTTTCGCCCAACAGCCGCGCATCGTGCGCTCATGCGCGCCTTGTACGATGTTGTTACGCGCGTGCGCGCGCGCGCCCATGTTCTGTAAAGCGCCTTTGAATTTTTGATCATTTGTATAGTTTTTAGACCCTTTGTTGTGCTGTGGAATTAACCCTGTGCCATGAATGACTCCAGTTCTGTGTTGATGATGCGGAGTTCTTGTCGCCCTGTGCGGACGAAATTTCAGTGATAACACTTGTCATGATTTAATTGAGTCATCATGATGATATCTGATTTTTTGTATTTATTGGTGTGACAACATCCTTCGACTAACCTATGACTTTATTAGCGGCGATCAACAATATGTCAACTTCGACTAAGTCCGTGGATGGTGCTTTACCATTGAATTTTTTATTGATATCAACTTATGTAAACACTTCCACTGATAATACTTCATTAGTAATCTTATTTATAGTTTCATTCCTTTCTATTGAAGTCAATTTGTCTTCAATTTCAACTTTTGGAGGCTCTTCCACTGATACAACTTCAATAATAACAACATTAGGTGTTTCCATGTCGATCAAGTTGGTGCTAGTTCCCTTATCCATGGTTTGGGTTTCTTGTTGTGACTTCCTTTTATTCTTCAATTTCTTCAAATCTACAATTTTATTTTGATTTCTCAAACGAGAAATTTCTTCATCTTTGAACAATATTTTTTTATTGATATTTTCAAACTCTTTTTTATGAGTGTTTTTTATATCACTATTTTGTTGTTGAAATTTATAAATTTCAATATCTTGCTTCTCCAATTTCGTTCGATTTTGCACAATTTCCTCATCTTTGCTAATAAGAAATTTATTCAATTAACACACAATTTGATCACATTGTCAAAGTAAGAGAATTTTTTTACGAAGGAAAGTGGTTTACCAAGAATCAAATCTAGTAGAAGTTACCCTATTTGATATAATAACTTCACACAATGGGGACAATTACTACGCAGTATGAAGGATTGATCCAAGTGGCCATTTGGGGCCATCTAAAAAATGGTCATGATATTGGTAGTTCTCAAGTCATATTTTTTCAATGCATTTTTGTGGGCTTTCCCGTGCTTTTTAGGGGGTACTTAAGCCCGATGCCCATAGAGCCAACTCATTTTCTAATGTTGTTTCCAAAAATTTAAAGAATACCCAAAATGGAGCACCGAGAGAAAAGATAGGATCTCAAGAAAGACTCATTTTTCTCTCAAATAACTAAGATTCACCTAGCTCAGCATTCCCACTCATACTAAATATTTTAGGGTTAGGGTTCTTGCATTTTAGGGTCTAATTTTCTTCTTAGAACTGTTTTCCCTTATTATAGAATGTAGCTTCAATCTTTTGTTATGGGATTTCACAAATGAGTGTAGTTGAAAAATATCATCTCATAGATAAACTACCACCATTATAACCTTTTTGTGTTGTTATATATATTATAGTGGTTTTCACTTCTTGATTCATTAATCTTATTTGATTTTTAGCATAATACTTTGTTTTTAATATTTTCTTTACAATAATTTAGTGATATTGCATACCCCTTCTGTTCTCAATCCAATCTAAATCATAAAACAAGTTATCTAAACATAAAATAACATGAAATAATCAAGTTAAATTTGATTCTAACTATTGTATTGTGTGCATTTAGAAATGGTCTCTTTGATCTTTTATTATTTCCTAGTCCCATCCATGGTTGCAAGTCCTCATTTTGATAGTGTCTTTGCGTAATCATATTTGCAGGTTACATAAGTACTCAATATCTAACACAGAAGAATCATTTAACATTGCATGAAAAAAGGAAAGTTTATACGTTTTAAGATGAAGACCTAGATAAATTTACATCATCTATAGACAATCAAGTAGTGTTGGTTGTTGCACTCAATAGGTGTAACTATTCAAAGACCAACACTCTAACATTAAAACATTTATAAGTTTGTTTCAATTTTCCCAATTATAGTATTTAGGTTATAAGTAGACGAAATACTAATAATTCAATTTTTTGAATTGAAATATGACTATATATTTTGAGCTTCACCTTCCCCTTCACTTACATCTAAATGTAATGGCCTTAAATTTGAGGAAAATTTTATGTTCCTTTAAAAAATGATTCACTCCTACCTCAGTTTCTAGCCATCTATGAACAATCAATCTTAGCAAAATATTATGAACTCAACACATTGTTTTTCATGAGGAGAAGTGTACCTTCCATTGTATATATCAATTTCTAAATTATCAACATTTTTTTATGGAATTTGAGAAATGTATTCTCTTGGTTCGCTCAAATTCTATTCAAACCTGATAATAGCCAAAAAATTGAATATAGAAACACCACCAATATTCAGAGAATAATATATAAGAACCACACTTTTATTATAAGAAAACCTTTGAGGTAGGCCAACACCATACAATGGATCCTATTATGGAA
This sequence comes from Picea engelmannii, assembly GCA_009831015.1. Lineage (NCBI taxonomy): Eukaryota > Viridiplantae > Streptophyta > Pinopsida > Pinales > Pinaceae > Picea > Picea engelmannii. The sequence goes on along the minus strand of ML779920.1, from coordinate 285,912 downwards.
GGGATTTTGTCCTGTTCAATTGCCTCTTCAAGGGGGAATCCTCCTATTGAGCTACTGCTCCAAATAAAATACTTCCAAACTTGTCTCATTACATTGTTTGAACCCCTTATATAGTGCTACCACCCACCTATGAACACTCTAGAGGAGGAACCTTCTAAGAAGTCCTCTTACATTTATTATATCTAACTATGGATCCTATTATGGAATGTATACTCACTTGTTCACTTGCCTCTTCAAGGGAGAAACCTCCTAATGAGCTTCGACGCCAAATACCAAAATTCTATTCATGTACTGTTACATTTCTTTAACCCCTTTACATAGTGATACTATCACATAAGAACATTCTAGAGGAGGAATATTATAGAAGAAAAACCTTCTAAGAAGTCCTCTTACATTTATTATATCTAACTACACATTTATTATATCTAAATACCATAGTGGGACTTATTTAATAATATAGTGGACCTAGTCCACCTTAAATTCAATGGCCTCCACTACCTTTCTAGCTACCTAACATTCCATCCCCCTTATGAAAGTGTTGTCTTCAATGCTTGTTATGAGGGTGTACAACCATATACCAGGTTCCCATGGATAAGTGTGGACCATAGTGTTCAACTAGACTTGAGAACCATGGTCCCATGTAGAAATGAAAGCCAACATGCTGAATTAGTCCAACCATCATTGTAAACCATGGTCCCATGTCCAAGTGATCATGTGAAATCCACGCGGAATATTTCGGAACCCAATAATCAACTAAAAATGATGCTCCAAAGACTGACACCTATCATGTGGATCCAAATAAGAAGATCTATCAACATAGTGCGAAAGGGCCATAACAAAATCTGAAATGAATAATACCACTGTAGAATATGTAGGATGGACACTGGTAATAATCATTGGCTCCCGATTTGTAGCATTGATGTTCTCTACATAAGGTGGAGTAGAGTCATCAAATAAAAGATGAAAAAAATTATCATCCCAAAAATGACAACTGTCCATATACCAATTATCACAATTGGTCTCGAAACCATACCAAGCATATCTTTCTTGATTATATCCGTCCATAATATGCCTTGAAATTTTGGACTCTTGAATACATACCTCTTGAATATGTTGCATTTCAACTTTGAGCTTTTGAATATGTTTATCTTGAATATGTTGCATTTCAACTTTGAACTCTTGAATTGTTTTCTTGATGGCTTCCATGATTTGAGAGCGAATATCCATCGGAAACACCACATATAATATACCAAAAGAAATCTCTTAAAATGATTTAGCCAATAACATTGATATGGTAGTAATATAAGAACCCTATGAAAAGTTATGAACTCTGCAGTCCTACTGTTGTCACAAAAAACCCCCCAAAATAACTGATTTTAAATCAGCGATATCTTAAATTTTAGAGTTCCGATTTGGACAATTTGTTTTTTGAAATTGGGTGGAATTGTGAGAGGAACTCAAATCTGCAATTTTTTTTGGAAAATTCATCTCTAGCTGCTATAGAAATCAAAAAATCATGCAGTCATCTACGGAAAAAAAACCTTGAAAATTACATATTTTAAAATGTAAATAATTTTACTTCCCGGACTTTGTTTTAGACGATTTTTTTAACTTGGGTGTTTTTTTGAGAGGAACTTAGATATACAACAAGTTTCTGCAAAATTTGCACCAAAACCTATAGAAATCGTCTAGAATGTCGCGACCCTCTTTTTTTTCTCCAAAAAAATAAATTTGCAAAAAAATATATATATATTTGCCCACAATGTCTGCCAAGGAAAGTTCTCTGATATCACTCTTTATTATAAGAAAACCCTTTAGGTAGGGAAACACCATACAATAGATCCTATTATGGAAGGGATCCTCTCCTGTTCACTTTCCTCTTCGAGGGGGAAACCTCCTAATGAGCTTCAACACCAAATACCAAACTTCTCTTCATATCCCATTACATTGATTTAACCCCTTTATATAGTTCTACCATCACCGAAGAACATTCTAGAGGAGGAATCTTCTAGAAGAAAAACCTTCTAAGAAGTCCTCTTACATTTATTATATCTAACTACCCATTTATTATATCTAAATACCATATTGTGCCTTATTTAATAATATAGTGGACCTAGTCCACCTTACATTCAATGGTCTCCATTACCTCTCTAGATACCTAACGAAACCCTTGAGCTCATCCTTGAGCTTTCAAATATTATCACAAAAGAGAAATAGTTAAATGAAAAATCATAGTTTTTAGATGTAATTTTGATCCATTGGTGCTCCAAATTGGATATGTAAAATAAATTGATTTCTAAATTTTCAATGTTTTTTATAGAATTTGAGAAATTAATTCTCTTGGTTAGCTCGAATTCTATTTAAACCCTTGGGATCCTCTTTCATCTTTCAAATATTATCACAAAACGGAAATAGTTGGATCAAAAATAATAGTTTTTAGATGTAATTTTGATCCATTGGTGCTCCACAAACTCTATTTAAACCCTTGGTCTCCTCTTTGAGATTTAAAATATTATCAAAAAAAAGAAATAGTTAGATGAAAAATCATAGTTTTTAGATGTAATTTTGATCCATTGGTGCTCCAAATTGGATATATAACATAAATTGATTATTTTTCAACTCAAGGCTCTTAGAAAACCAAGAAGTATGGTGATAGAAGTAGATTTTTTGAATAAGAATGTTGACCAAGAGGTATGGTGATAGAAGAACAGAAGTATAGTTTGTGAATAAGAATGTTGGCCAAGAAGTATGCTGATAAAAGTAGAGTTTGTGAATAAGAATGTTGATGAGGTAGGAGATGTTGTTGATGGTATGAAGGACCCCTTACCAAATTGACCAATGTCCTTACCTCCACATAATGTTGTATTTCCAATGCAAGCATGGAGAAATTAAGTGAAAGGAATAAAAGAAAAATAAAAAAATGAAAAAAAAAGAGATAAATAAATACATAAGAGAACCATATACTAAATTGATAGAAAAGAAAAAATAAGAATTTTGACACTAGACTTAGTGATGCAGGAGCATCGCCTACGTCAAGTGAGCCAGTGCGAGAGCAGAGGATAGTTGGACAAGCCAGCAGATTTCTTTTTGAAAACACCTGATATTTGTTGCACCAAACATTAATGTGTGGATTTAATGAAGCGCACTTTGTATATTGTAATGGATCTTGAGCCTTTAAGCTCACGTCCTTAGGTAGATGAGGCATTTAAGACAGTAAATGTAAAGTAGATAGAATATTAAATTCTAGATTTGATAGCGTAGAGTCCAAGAGGGAAAACGGATATAGACACCCTCCTTTGTACATTGTAACATTATGAAGAAGCGTTGTTGAAGAGAGCATGTAGAGAAGTGTATGAAGAACACTCATGTACAGATATTGAATTAATACAAAATCTTTGATTCAATTCCATGGTTGTGTTATTCTCTGTGTATTGATGATATTATGCTCATGAATGTTTGCTTCTTTCCATGCATCTCTGGCGGAGAGCCAACCCCACTCCTCGGAGGATGATCGCTCTCACCAGGACCTTCTCTTCCCTCGGCCCGAAGAGCTAAATCACTCTTCTATTTCCCTTTCGGGAAATCTGCACCCACAGTTCACTCTGCGCAATCCTCCTTTTCTGCACTCGGAGGATCAGAACTTCGTGGCTTCGCAAGTTCTCTATTGATCCCTAGGTCCTCGAATCCCAGAGACCCGAGATGTCAGTCAACGCTGAATTTCTCTCGCTGCTATCGGAACCTTGGTCTTATCGTTCCTTCGCAACTCGCGACACCAACCACTCGGGGTTCCAACCTCTGATACCTGATGCGCCGAAATGTCGAGACTCTCAATCTCACTTCCTCGCGACTTCGCTACTCATGCAACCAAATGGCTTCTTCCTCGACTCCCAATGTCTGAGGCGCCGAACCTCCGATAGGTTATGCCACCTGTCTTCCCCTATATCCTGTGGCCCACTCAATCCCACGCGATCGTCGGGACTTCGCGTCTCACTATATCGCGACTTTCGCTTCGAAGAGTTAGAGTCTTACCTCACGAACTCCCAATGTACCGATACATGAGTAGATCCAATGCTCCTCGTGATCCTGATCAACACTCCTGCCCTCCTGAGCTTCAAACCTTTTCCACACCTGCACAGTAACTTCCTTGCACTCCTGCAAGATCCAACGACCCTCGGATTCTCGCGACTCTCCTCGGAGAATTCCGACTGTCCGTTCTTCCTAATGAAATCCCTGAAATGACAAGATGCTCTTCCATGGAACTCATCACCCTGCGCGCAAACCTACGGTGCTCCTTGCAACCTTAAAGGCACAACTTCTTCACTTGTCCTTCGACGAACTTCGAAGGTCTATTCCTCTGGAGCGTTTTTTCTCGCAGCTTTTGAGTCCCTTCAGGAAACTCCTTGCATGCACTCCTTGCGGAAAATATCCAAACACGGCTAAGTGTTGAAGTTCTTCGACTCTGCGCACTCCTGCAGTAGAAATCTTTCAATACTTCGCTCAGAATCGCAACTCTGAGACTTCGTCTAGCCTGCGCATGCCTTGCATGGCTTCGGTGCCAAATCTGCACTTCTGAGAACTTAGAAAAAAAGTTTCCTCTATAGGAACCCTTCTGTCAACGCACTCCTTGCGGAAAATTCAACTGCACTCCTTGTAGGAATTCTCTGGTTCAAGATAGAGAAACAATTGAAACTAATTCCTTGTCCCCTTTAGACTTCAACCCAACCATGAAATCACATACACAGCATATAAAAGCAAATGCATGGCAAGAAGCAAACATTCATGAGCATAATATCATCAATACACAGAGAATAACACAACCATGGAATTAAATCAAAGATTTTGTATTAATTCAATATATGTACATGAGTGTTCTTCATACACTTCTCTGCGTGCTCTCTTCAACAACGCTGCTTCATAATGTTACAATGTACAAAGTAGGGTGTCTATATCCGTTTTCCCTCTTGGACTCTACGCTATCAAATCTAGAATTTAATATTCTATCTACTTTACATTTGCTGTCTTAAATGCCTCATCTATCCAAGGACGTGAGCTTAAAGGCTCAAGATCCATTACAATATACAAAGTGCACTTCATTAAATCCACACATTAATGTTTGGCGCAACAAATATCAGGTGTTTTCAAAAAGAAATCCGCTGGCTTGTCTAGCTGTCCTCTGCTCTCACGCTGGCTCTCTTGACGTAGGCGATGCTCCTGCATCACTTAGGGGAAGTTGAAGAGTTGGGAATGCTTGGACCTCTTGCTGACCCCCTAACAAATCTTATTCTTCAATAAATTCAAATAGAACAAGTTTGCATGGGTTATTTTGCAAAGATTGAGAGGGATTGCTGATGGAATTCCTATTAGAAGACTTTGAGTGAACTAGACAACGAGATTGAATTGTAACTTGCACATTTACTAAGAAATAAAAGACTAACCAAAACTAATCGAATGTTGGTTTTCTTGACTAAGTTTCCTAGATAATATATATATGTATATTATGAGTTATTTATTGATGTGTGATATTTATGATATGGTGTTGTCATTCTTAACCAAGTTTTGGTCAAATGTTGTGATAATCTCTTAAACATTATAAGTGATTTTTGCTTGAAATCACCTTTTGTCACTTTTATCCTTAATTACAATGACTGTGAATATCAAACTTTCCATCTATTGGTATTCGATGAGATCAATGGTTGTAGAGGTAACTTGTTGTTGAAATGTGAGAATAAGGAAGGGTTTGATTATTTAGAGATCAGAGTGAGGAAGGAAAAGTTTGTGGTACCTCGAAGGTGGGTAGATTTTTGGGAATATTGAAGAATATGTTTCAGGGAAAATTTAATTAGATCCCAAAAAGAACGATAGAAGGATATAGGAAAACCATCAGGTCCATGGGCTTTGTCCGGCTCCAAACTCCAAACAAATGTGTGAATTTCATTCTGAGTGATGGGTTGGATAAGTTCCATATTCTCCTAATTCGTTATCATAGAAGGAATATGTTCAAGCATGGAATCAATATTGTCTTGATTGGCATTGTTGTAGAGAGTGTAAAGTTCACAAAAATGGGAGTTGGCAGCATTTTTTTTATTTTAGTAAAGTCAGTTACAATAGTTCCATATTCCAAAGTTATCTTCGAAACATTGTTCTTGCTTTGACTAGTTTTATCTTGGTTATGAAAAAAAAAATGGGTGTTTTTATCACCGGCATGGAGCCATAGGCTCTGAGACTCTAAGTGCCATAGCTCTTCTTATTTTTTCAGGGCTTGTTGACAATGACATTGTAAATTGAACTCCTCTCTTTGAACTTGAGGAGTGATGACTTGATCCTCAAGGGAATTTTGTAACTCATCCAGTTAAGAAACTTGGATTCATGCCATGATCCCCCTACAACATCGGTTAATATGGCATACAACCTATTTATACTTTTTTACTCAATGGAAAAGACATTACAATGGGAATCTGAAGAATAAGTCTATCTTTATTAGATATTGGGAAGCTTTCCCAAAATATATTTATTGGGGAGTCTGGATAGCCCACAAAAAAAGGATCTTTGAAGACATTACAATTACCCCTCTCTGGGTATCTATGAAAGATTCTACAATCCTCACAGTGTTGGAAACATGCCAACGAATTTCCCATGCGGTCACATGCACATGCATGCAACTATATTAGGAATGTGCATGCATGCACTCTTCTATGAATAGATTGTATAACTGGTGGATCTAATTATAATCACTTAGTCTAATTGTTTGAGATATGCTATATATACGAGTATACCCATAGAGGTGAGAGTGCAATGTGTGTAGAGTGTGTGAGCAAGACACAATATTGTGGAGTACAATGTGTCTGTGAGGAGAGGATGGTTGTATTCTTGTTTTGGCTATTGTAATTCTCCCTTGAATAATAAGAATACCGACTATCATTTCCCTGTGGTTTTTTTCCCGCATTGGGTTTCCACATAAATCATTGTGTCAATTGTGTGATTGATGTTTTGTTTTCTTTTCATTTATGTTCACAATTTTATGCTATGTGTATGCTTTGTTTTTCTTCTACTTCCCAATAAGTGGTATCAGAGCACATAATTGAAATATCTGAGAGAGAAGGAGAAGAGAATCCATTCATTGGAGATCTAAACAGGTTAACCGAGCACATAGTTGAAGGGACCGTTGGTCGTTGGATAAAATTTAGGTTGACCATAAGGAAAAGGTGAGTCTATTGCAGGGAGAATCAATAATAATCAAACTATCATTCCCTAAGCCATGTTGGAGGGGATATTGTGGAGATACCCTGAGCAAAGAGACATGTGTGATAGTCATGGTCTTTGCATCATTGTATCATATACCAAGTGTGAGGAGCTATAGGTTTGTGCATCATTGCACCCTATACCAAGTGAGAGGAGTGATAGTTGGGTGTCATCGTGATTCACACCCCACACCTCTCACGAGGAGCAATAGTCATGGAGTGGTCACCGTGGAAAGTTTGTTAACTTTGAATGCATGAGGTATGTTTAAATGCACACAAGGTAAGAGGATAGCTTTTATAAGAAGATTGCACTATAAAAATAATTGTCTTTATAAAAGGATCGATTTTATAAAGAAAGAGGCATTCAAACCTTTTTTGTTTTATTATGCATAAGACATGGAGAATCTCCTTGATTAAATGAGTGGAGGATAATTAAGCGGATATCTTTATATGAAGAGGTGGATGTATTTTTTTAAAGGTTTTTATGGTTAAATCTTTTAAATTAATATTTTTTATTTTTGGGTTCAACCTTGAACTTTAAGATTGGTTCCTCCATATAAAGGCTTAGTATTATAAGCTTGGTTTGGGCATTTTTGGTTTTTTCTAATGGAAAAAGTGCAGATTTCTATGTTTGAGGTGGAGAAATTCAGCACAAGAATAGCTTTGAGTTATGGAAGCTTAAGATGTAGGATATTCTTGTACAGCAAGGCAACAACAAGAGCGGTGATGGTTGAGTCACTGTGAAAGAAAAAAAAAGCATTTACCTTGGATTTGTGAAAATTATTGATTGCATGTAAATGGGAATACACATGGAAGACCTGGATAGGCATGTGTACCCCTAGATTATTGGGTCACCTATGAAAATTCTAGACATATATTTAGGTAGATTGAATATGTGGGGGGGGGGCATGTATGTTGGGTTAACCTTGACTCGGTGAAAGAGTTAATAAATTAAATCCAATTCTTAGGTCAAAGCACGTGGTTTTTCAGGTCCATGTTTTTGGGTAGCCTGTGGTATTGTGTCCATGGATTTCATGTAATAAAGCCTATAAAAAGCTTGGTGAAATCCATTGTAAATGTTCCTGGAGGTAAGCGGTGAAGGATTACTTGGCCAGTTTCATCGGATTTGGTCAAGGGAATTTCCGTGTTAAGGTGGAGCACTGAGACTCTAGTGAAAGTCCCTAGAAGTGAGCGACAAAGGTTCACTTGGGTTGGTTTGGCCAGATTTGGTCAAAGTTGTTTGAATGCAAAGTTTGAGGTGGATCAGTGTGCCTAGGTTATAAAGGTGCGTCTGTAGAAAGGCTTATGTGTTGGAAGGTCAATCAAGTGTTTGAGAATATATGATGAAGACAAGTTCATATCCATGGAACTTGGAAAGTATTGAAAGGAATCTGGGATTGAATAGGCATGTTCAATAATGCCAAGTTTGCATCAATAGTTGTGGGCATAAGTGGTTGTGATATCTGGTAACTTGGTCACTATCGGTTGAAAAAGACTGGAAGATTCATGAAGAGGTATGAAAAGATCATGTGGTGATTAATCAAATGTGAAATTATTCAGCTATGGTGCTTATGCTTTTTATCAGCAGTCTAAGTAGGACTCAGATCAAACAACTAGATCTTTGATATGGTGATGATGTTAAGGGTTGTAGACTATGGGATCCTACTAACCATAGAATCATCATGGACAGAGATGTAGTGTTTGATGAATCTCTTTTTATAAAAATCAAACATAGTAAAAGATTAAATGTTCAAAGCATGACTAGTAGTAGAAGGGTATTTAGAAGGTATTGATTTCCATGAAATTTTCTCACTAGTTGTTAAGAGCTTGTTTCTATTCAGGTTGTGTTAGCACTAGTTGTGTTAGTACATGTAGATGTTAAAACAATTTTACATGGAATTTTTTGGATAAGGGGATGTATTTGGAAAAACCAGAATGGTTAGTTCAGAATCGAAACATAATATTTTTTTGCAAACTCAAGAATCATTCTATGGCCTGAAGCATGCTAGGAAAATGGTACAGGATGTTTGATTCCTTCATGGTGAGCCACATTTTACAAGAATTGAGTATAACCATTGTTTTTATGGTATATTCATTATCTTAGTGTTATATGTTATGCGTGTTGCAAGAACAAGCATGGTTAAGGTCAACAAGTTGGCTCAGTGGGTTAGGACATTTGTTATGAAGGATCTGGGAATAGATAAATAAATCTTGGGCATGAAAATACACAGAGACAGGAAATATGCTAACCTCGGTTATCACAACAGAAGTATTTGGTGAATATGCTCGGGAAATTCGATATGAATAATGTCAAACTGGTAAAATCCTTTGTCTTTCCATTGTAATTTTTTTTCAGGTTTATGTCCTAATTTATGAACAAGAAAAGGGTTATATGTCTCGAGTATTATATTCTAGTAGGAAGCTTGATCATTGTGATGGGAAATGGTCATCATTTCACATGCAATTGGTGTTTCCAGTAGACACATGGAAAAACCAAGTAAAGAGCATGGATATGGGTGCTTCAAGCACAGAAGCACAAGTATCACCTAAAGTGGTTGCAGTGATTTATTCTATGGTTATGATTCACGAGATTTGGACAAGAGGAGACCTACCTTAGGTTATGTCTTGAAAGAATGCAAGGATATATTTGGTAAGTTTGGACAAGTACAAGAAGTGGTGTTTCGTGGTGGTCAAATTGTTTTTCATTTGACTAACAGTCCAGCGTATCAAAATGGACAAGTGCATTGGTTTATTAGACAGATTATTGATGGAGGAAGAATGGTCCATACTGGAATGAATCGTGCAAACATGTTCACGTAAAAGTATTGTTAGAGAATTTTTGGAGTTGTGATGGTGTTTGGATTATCTTGGCTTGAAGAAAAGGTGATTAATTAAGGGCATGATACATCAGGTAATTTTTTGTCAAGGTGGAGATTGTTGGAAACATGCCAACGAATATCTTATGCAGTCACATGCACATGCATGTAGTTATATTAGGAATGTGCATGCATGCACTCTTTTGTGACAGATTGTGTAACTGGTGGATCTAATTATGTAACGGTCCCCTCGTTACGACGACCCAACTCCAGTAACTAGTGCAATTTTTTTTTTTTTGTGTGTGCGTGAAAAGTGTGTGCGCGCATAAGGGAGATGTCAACGCATTCGACTCTGTGTCATCACTCGACGACTAACAGACCTAGCAAGACTGATTACGATCACGTACAAAATTAATGAACGACCACGAACTCTGCAGGAAGCACAAGTCCGAAGGTCTCCGGCAACAACTGACCACCGTGAAGACAAGGCGTTATCCATGACTCAAATGAGCATTAAATTCAGGCGAGCTTCTCCATTATATTCCATTAATTGTGAATCCCCGATTACGATCACAACTAATGATTGTACTTAGATCAAAGACATTTCCTTATGTGTTATCAGTTCAACAAATATCTCACAACTTTGCCAATACCTGATAACAACATGGCGCTACTGTTTAAATATCTCCGTCATTACATCACCATCTCAGTTCATCTCATATGCTGCCTTTACAATATCATTACCGTAACCACATCACATCTTATTTTGTGATGACCCTTGCGAAATGATTAAATCGCGATACTTCTGGCATGCTACCCATGCAATAACACTACAATGACCATTCCTAACCACTTCACCTTCTATACTATAATAACCTTGCAATAATAAAAATCAGGTTACAAGATAATGACAACTCTAAATCTAGCCTGGTTATCACGGTCAACTCCCCAAACTGACGTAACTCACCACTACTTTTGGCAGCTAGTGAAACCATAACCTACTCACATATCTTCTCATCAATAAAACATAAAAACAGTGTAAGTTTTCAATGGACCATCAATTTTAAATTATTAAGACCATCTACTCATATGTGTTTGAGAATTAAATGGATTCATATCATTTTATTATTTTATACTAATAAGTTCAATCTCTTTCATACCCAACTTTTAACTACTGCCATTACAATTATTTAACCCTATAAAACAATATATGTTTTTGATGGACCATCAATATCTACAATGTTAAAAAGCTACTGCCAATGCAATCAATAAAATACTATATGGTTTCAATGGAAAATCAATGTCTACCATGCTAAAAGTATTGAATATTGCAGCTAGTGGTGACTGTTAGGTATGAATGGCTTTAAAATCCTACAGCTTTTATACCACCCCAATATATAAATCATCAATTTGAACTGATTTCCATACCACAATTTTTTTTTACACCACGTCTCTCTATATAGGTTGTAGAATTTGTATTGCTATGAAATCTCACAACTTATGTATTACCATCATCAGTATTCATTGTTGTTATAGGGTGGATATCGTTGGCTGACAATAACCATCTTACTGGGCTGCGTCTAATACCAAGATATGTCAGAGGCAGCAGCATTAAATGTTGTTCCCTATTGCACAACTTTCAAATACTAAGATATATAAACACAGCTGCATTGATTGCTACACAGCAAGCTGAGTTGGCACTCTAAAAGAATTTAATAAACCAGATATAAAGTTATGTAAATCATGCAAGGAGGTTTCAGCGTGTCCAATTCTTATATTTCTGTTACCCTGGTAATTACCATCATTCCATGATAATTAGAAATCTCTGTAAAAATTTATCATCTAGTAATTAAAGGTCCGCACTGACTTGTTGTTCATTTCATAAAGGATTCTTTTTCGCTCCACATATCAATCTATCTATAACCAGGTAAGTAAATTCCGCGCCATTTTATTTCTTCCAATGTAAAGGTAAGTACATCCAACGCAAATGTCAATAAAAATGCAAGTCGAAAGTCTTAAAATGATTAACCCTATTTCCCATTAAATCAAAAATGAAAACGAGGCAGCGGTAAAGGAACCACCTACTTTCCAGAAAATAAAGCAACGTCAGTTATTCATGAAAAGAAAATAACAGAACTTTTCCCAAAGCGAAATATCAACCCAACAGCTGTAAAAAAATATGTATTAACTCCTGTATGTTACAAGACAGTTGTGATAAGGGCAGAATTAATCATATGAAGGCAACTTAAATAGCTCGTCTTATTCTCATGTTGGCGTTGCCCATCAGTCCTAAGGATAGAGGAAATAATATGTAGAACTATACTAGTGCTAATAAGAGGAAGTAACCCTATGACAAAGGGGGCGAAGGCATGTGGTGGCCTTACAGCCATGACGTCGAGGTGCGCAGCTGTGGAATAGTCATTGTCTTCCAAGATAGAGCGAAAGGTCAGGGAAGGGCACGAGAGCAGCTGGAAGGGCCAAGCACTTGCTGGGATCACGCTCCAACACACCATCGTTATCGTAAATAATGATATGACCGTGACTTTTACCAGGAGTAAAGAGAATAGCATTCTAACTTATTTGTTAGTGATACATGTGAAACCACAACCACACCCGGGATAACCCCATCGTTACCAGACTTCTTAGCACTGCAATTTAAAAACAATCAAGGAAATTTACATTAAATAACAGTTGGATCTTCACTTACAAACCAGAAGTGAACTCATAGATACCCTTATGCTGTGCAGCAATATTAAAAATCATTACTCAACATCGATAAAAGGCCTTACGAAAAGTAAAAGCTGGAACTTCGTTACCTACAACGCGTCTTAACAAGACGGTTGACTTGACAAATGGCCAAAAGGGTAGTTGGGCGCGACTGCCAGAGAGTAAACGCAGCAATGGGGTACACGTTGTAATGCACGCATGCTTGAAATTCATCAGGGAGTAAACGTTGGCAACAAGTTTGGGGTCTCCTACTGAGCTTCGCCTCGCAGCGGGATAGCCGACCGTGGAATAGAGGCAATTTCCAGAAAGGGGATGCCCAAGGAAATGTAGCAATACATCATGTCGAGGTAAGTAGAACCGCCAGGGATATCATGAATCATATGACGAAATCTCACAACAATCAACGTGCTTTCTGGGGCACCTGGGTGATTCCTTAGCTACCCGATTCAACAATAATACTGCAGGGTCGTGAGTCCTCAGCACGATCGAAAATTTTTCTTCTTTTTTGCAACCATCAGTCGAAACCAACAGGTCAAAGGTGGAAGGCGCTCAGGTAGCCAAAACATTAACAGTGTTGGTAATGGGCGTAGTCACAGGCAGGAGCAACCCTCCAGACAGTAGGCCAAAAAGATTCGAGGACAAGGATAGGAGACTGCACACAGGAAAACTCGTTGAAGTAACACGCCCCGAGACTGGACCCAGAACTGGAATTGCCCCATCCTTTTCGTGCCCAGAAAGGTCAAGGGAACTTGAAGAGAGGAAGTAACACGCCAACACAAGGCTTTACCTAACGGGATGATAGATTGCCGATCTACATAGGGTAGATTGTCTTGGCCATAAACATAAAATTTTGTCGTGGATACAAGGTAAATCATGATCAATCAGCTTGCCAGAACTAGGTTTTCACAAGGTAAAAAAAAAAATGGAAACGGGACAGAACCCAACTTCAGAACCCCAGTACTAATAAAATGCCAAGGACAAATTTCTAGAACGAATTCGCCCTTCCCCATCAAGAACCAATCCAAATTTATATATATATATGCACACATTTTGTTTTAACTAGCAGGGGTAACACATTTTGAACATAGGTGAGTAACAGCCATAAATTTCCATCACTATGCCAATGGCGGAGGTAAGAAACGTTATCAACAATGGTAAGTCATATTACATTCTAAACTACTAAACAAATTCATATCGTTGCCTCAACGCCGTTCTCAAGAATTGTCCACGTGCCGTGCCGCTCCTTCTCCCGCTTACCGACCAAAAGAACCCACCGGTACCTCCCAGCCAAACGCTAGGGGTACTCTTCTTCCCCCTCAGCCCCCCGAGCCGCAAAGGGGCCACACACAATCAGAGAGTAACTAGCTCCTCAGCTCGCCTCCAGGGCTGAGCTACCACTCAATTCTGCTGAGGATCCCCAACTCTTACCAGCAATCAGTCAGTCTCTATGCTCCCAGCATAACAATACCAATATCCCCAAAAAAGTCCCATCTTTTCCCCTCTCCCATTCTTTTTATCCAGCCTCAAACCCTAATTCTCTTTTTACTTAGGTTTTTCCCTCCTTTTTCTCTTTTGACTTTCTTATTTTTTCTTTTTAGTTTATTTCGTTTATATATTTCAATTTTTATTTTTCTTTTCAAAAATTCAAGGGTATGTGCGCTCATTTTTTTTTTTTATTTCCCCACTTCTTTTTTTTTTCTCAAAAGCTTAACTTTATTGGTTTATAATTTGTTTATAATATAAATACACATATATATTTCATTTTTCTATTAATAACATGCATTCATCTTTTAATTTACCATTAATATATCTGTATATTTAGGATTAATGAGAGATTAAGGCAATGGCAAACCAGTATAGGGGAAAAGTAAATGTTTTACAAAAATGAATAAAGAGGATTTACGAGGAGGGATGGCGATAGTAATGTGAACTAGACAAGAAAAAGGGAGATGGATACTGGAAGATCTAGGCGATGGAGGATAGTTTTATTAAGTAGACCAGGATAAAGAGAGGGTGATGGTGTGAGTTTTTGTTTTCTCTTTTTTTGAATTTACATTTGTTAAGGCCACACTAAAATTTCCCCCCTCAGTTTCTAGAAGGTCTTAGGCTTAGGGTTTAGATTCTGAGCTAGGTGATGATTGGTTAAGGGTAATGCTTAAGGTTTTATTCAGGTGCTGAAGACTTAGGGTTGATTAGGCTGACTCCATCAACCACCCTTACCGCGACGTGCCCTTCAGGTCGCACCACGTGCACCAAGGGTGCCACTCGCCTCTGGAATTTCTTTTGGCGACGTGCCCTTCAGGATGCACCACGTGCTCCAAGGGTGCCACTCACCGACTAAGTTTCTTCTGTGCGACGTGCCCTTCAGGATGCACCACGTGCTCCAAGGGTGCCACTCGCCGACTGAACTGATTGGTAGACCTCTATAACCCCTGGATTCAATACTCCGCCAGGTGAACTAGTAGGAGACTAAGGGCTCTAAGGAATAAGGCCCCCGCCTTATTGCGTGCCCCTTAGAATCATCATGAGCGACTATCGCAGTCGGCCCTCATGGCATCGTGGGTCCTCTCGAACTAGGTAATCGTTAACCTACAGTTCGAGCCACGGTGGGAGTGTTAGCAGGCGGTGGCAGGGTTGTTGTCCACCCCTCTCCCTCAACCTCTCTGCAATCGTGTGTGGCCCCTTTACTCCATATGTGAGTCAAGTCGGCAAGCTATCGTCAGCCTGCATCACCAATAATCATGTCAGAAA
>ML779920.1:241352-270271 GCA_009831015.1 Picea engelmannii | reverse complement strand
ATCAAATAATAACACATCATGTCATCTGTCAATCACATTATAATCATATATAAACGGTCTAACATCAAAAAGGGTCCAGATCACTTGCGAGCAAGTGTCCTCAAATAATAAGTGTTCTCAGTGCGCCAGAGCGGGATGTTACATATTATAATCAGTTAGCATAACTATTTGAGAGATGTTATATATACAAGCATACCCATAGAGGTGAGAGTGAAATGTGTGTAGAGTGTGTGATCATGACACAATACTGTGGAGTAAAATGTGTCTATGAGGAGAGGATAGTTGTATGTCTTTTGTTAGCACTAGAAGTCAACTCAAGACTGTTATTGAGTTAAGCCTAGCACACCTTGTTTCCAAAATATTCAATAGAGGTTTTAAAGATGGATAAATCCTTGCTTTATTTGAAAGGGAATAATGATCGGATATGTTAAGATCACTTACCTAGGTGCAACAAATTAGGTAAAAAAAACTAATGGCTAGAAACTTAAGATTTAGGTTATGTGATTTAAAGAAGGGAAAAACAAAAATGATAAATCCACCAATAAATCTTGTTCTTAATGTCCTTATACAGTAGAAGAATAAACCTTTATCTAGAAATAATTCCAAATAAGATTTAAAGAGAAGAAACACCAATGTGGCAAAGATTACTAAAATTCCCTTAAAGAAACCTTCTCAGCACATAACCATTTGTCATAAGTTCATATAACATTAACAAAGTGTTTCAAAAGAAAACACGAAGATGATAAACATAGAAAGAATAAAAACTAACCATAAACTTCATTAACAGCTGAAGTCTTTACATAGGAAAGATATATCAAAACAATCTTTAGATGTACAATATCAAGCCAAAAATAGGGATTCATCCCATTCTTCTTCTACTTAATCAAATATATAGAGTTTTACATCAGTTCCAAACATTTATGACAAATCTAATATCTAGACGTATCTCAAAACAACTCCTACAGACCCTAAGGGTGAATTTTACGTATATCCAATGCTACATAGAAAAAGAAAGAAGTTACAACTTAGATCGTATAATCCAGGTAACAAATTTTCATAAATATACATCTTTTGTTGAATTAATTACACATGGCTGGTACATTACATCCATCACGAGATCCACTTGATCTTCTATCATTCACTTGTTTGCAACACTTGACAATAATAGTTGACTGATATGTATTGTCATCCACCAAAAAGAGGTTCCAAATTGAATTTCAAAAGGATCTTATATCCTCTCTTCAAATTCCACAAAATATTACCCTCATCATCTACTATTCCCATCATAAAAAATGCAATTTTGTGCCTTTTTTCTGCAAAATCGGTTGCTATAGGTGTTCTTGTAGTGCCATTGTTTTTCCTGTGAAGAGTGCTACGTGAACTTCCTGTAGCTCTTGTTTAAAACTAGATCTTAATATCCTTCATGTCTTTTCTTTCCCATCTTATAGTCAATTGTTACTCAAAGGAATATACAACCTCGAGATCATGAAAACAAAAAGGCTTTTATCAAGCATCCATCATCATAAGTCAAAATT
This sequence comes from Picea engelmannii, assembly GCA_009831015.1. Taxonomy (NCBI): domain Eukaryota; kingdom Viridiplantae; phylum Streptophyta; class Pinopsida; order Pinales; family Pinaceae; genus Picea; species Picea engelmannii. Next base: position 268,736 of record ML779920.1, on the reverse strand, counting down.
AGGTTTTTGAATAAACACTTACACTCTCAAATTGACACTTATCCCTGAAAAATGGATTTAGCCTCCTCAGTTAACAGATCCAAATTGTTACCTCTTGTTTTCTTTGTTTCAGAATGAGTTTTCATTCTCCTTCACTAACCATCTTCAGATATGATCAAAGGTTTTGGGCTCTTCATGCTTTGTTTACTCTATTTTCTTGCATAAACTCTGTCTTTTCTTGTAGGATCCTTTTTGCTTGTTGTTAGATCCTCATTCTTTAGTTTCTTCTTCTCAGCTCTAATTTTAGAATCCTTATTGCTTGTTGATGGCTTTGCATTAGGGTTTGTAGGCTCTTCATCAATTACTTTGACCTTATATTTAATTGTAGGGTTGTACATGGCTTTGGATTTCAATCTAAATTTATTTTGTGGCCTAGTACTCCTTTTCCTTACCAGAATTTTATATATATCCACATCATCATCATAAGAACTATAACTAGGAGGAACTTTCTTAGGAATGGGTTCTTCACCTTGTACAAGGTTTGCAAGCACCTATGTTGTTTTAGGTTTTTCAATTTCATTCAAGATCATAGGTTCTACTAACCTTCTACTCTTTCTGATATAAATTTTATGCGCATGAGGGAAAGGATGCCTACCTCCACCTAGTGCATGAGAAGATACAAATAACACACCAGGTTAAAAAGAACTGTTTTTTGAAAAAACCCCATCCACGTGACATTATGTGTAACAGGTACAAACATGTGAAAGTACCACCACCTTTGCATGTTGTGATACGGGTTGGGTACTTGATAACTTCCTTGAGTCTTTCATTCTGCCAGGTAGGATGATCCACCTCTTCAAACTCCTCCAGCAATATGTGTGATGATCAAACATAGGGACAAGTGGAAGTTCCTGTGTCGCCCTGCATAGACTGTCCTTTGGCATATTTTGGATGGAAATGACTTGATAGTTGTTATCTAACTTTGGTAATCATGAGACATAAGTGATGACATGACGTGTGATTCTGATAGAAAGATTTAAAACTTTAAATGATGTCATAGGACAATCCTACAAACATGTGCAAAATTCTTCCTTTCCCATTTTACAAGACTAAGTATTCCTCATTTTTTTCAATATAACACTATTTAGACTCCCATGATAATGATTTTGAACCCTTAACAACCTAATGATGAGAATTTATAGCTTATACAAGAAAAATTTTAAATGGAGAAAATAAGAGATGAGAGGTGAAACTTTGAAGAGCATAATAGGTGATAACAATGGCTCCATGGGGGATGGAGTTATCCCTGTGGAACTCCAATAACTTTGAGTAGACTTGTACCTTATGCTCATTTCATCTTTCTTCCATGTTTATTCTGCAGATTGTAATTGTTTCAAATCCTGAAGTTTGGCCAAAAATTATTCAAAACACATAAAACTGAAATATTAAACTAATATTGGAAACGTAAAAAGGATAAGTTGCAGTATTGCTCCATTGGGCTATGGAGTCCTTATTGTGTAAATACCACACCACACCAACATGTACAATGATATTTGAGCCACCAAAAACTTTAATAAAACAATTTCTAGAGAAAATGACCATTTACTGGGCCACCAAAAACCTCTTCACCTTCCAAATTTTGCAATAGGAAAGTGTTGTTGTCCAAGACCTTATCCACCATGAATGGACATGACCACAGGATGTCAAACTTCCCATGATGTTCTTCTCTATGGGCATCCCATTTCAAAAACAAATCCTCGGGTAGCAACTGCTTTTTATTTTTATTTTCTATCAAAAGTCTCTTTAACCTTCTATTGATGTTGATGTGCCTTCTCAAGAAGTTTCTCTTTTGCTTTCTGCAATTCTACAATCTGAAAAATCCTTCTGATATTATCATTAGGTTCAGCTTAGATTTATTGAAGAAACTTTACAACTAGCAAAGAAAGTTTTACTGGAAAGATTGCTTCCATTCCATATACTAACTGAAACAGTGAAGTTCCAATTGCTCTTTTTTTGCTAACATGGTCAGCCCACAAAGCATATTTCAACTTTGAATCCCAAGCCCTCTTATTATCTTGGAGAAGTTTCTTAATGATTCTGACCATACTTTTATTGGATGATTCTGCTAGGCCATTACCCTGTGGGTAACAAGTAGTAGAATGCCTAAGCTTGATGTCATAGTCTTCACATAATTTTACCATGTTAGAAGATTTAACAGTTGCAGTGTTATCTGTGATGATCACTTCTGGACAACCAAACCTAGATAAAATATTCTCTTGAAGGAAACTTATGATTACTTTATCAGTATCCCTCCTTGTAGGTATAGCTTCAATCCACTTCGTGAAGTAATATGTAGTTGTTAGAATCCATCTACGTTGGCCACTAGATTGAGGATGAATTTAACCTATGAAATCCAAAGCCCGTTGTTGGAAGGATGCAAACACTTTTACGTCCTTGAGAGGTAAGGACTAAAACTTTTTTTAATCAGCAAACCTTTTCCATTTTTCACATGCTCTAACCTTTGCACATACATCAAAAAATAGACTAGGCCAATAATACCCATCCCTAAGTATCTTATATGCAGTGGACGTCCAGAAATGATGTCTCCCACACACTCCTTCATGAAACTTTTCCATGAATATTTGTGCTTCTTCTTCATCAAGGCATCTCAGTAAAAATCCATAAGGGTCCCTCCAAAACAAAGTTTGATTATTCACACAATACTTTACAACTTTGAGTTTCAGGGAATTTACTTTAGACTTATCCATTCCTGGAGGAGCTTGGAAATTTTGTAGAAAATAAAGGATATCTCTGTACCATTCTGATTCAACAATATTTTCATTCACTTGAGAAATGTTGTTTTGAGGACGTAAATTTGATGAATTGTTGCATATTTAATCAACTCCTAGATCTCTACAATTAGAATCATCTAGCAACTTAGCTAACCCCTACCCTTTGACTAGCTTGGTAGGCTTGATTTCCATTTCATATTCAAGAAGATTACTTATCCATTTACTTCTCTTTCCATCATTGTCCGGCTAAGTCAAGATATATTTGATAGCACTAGATGGTACATATACAATGATTTTGGAGTGTAGCACATAAACTATGAAATATTCTAGTGCTTTGACCAAATCAAAATTCTTCGTCTCCATGATATCATATTTTAACCCGTCATCCTGAATTGCCATGCTAAAAAAGGCAATGGGTTGTTCAAAACCTTCAGAATTTCTCTGTAAAAGGGTAGTTGCTAAAGTATCTTGAGATGCAAAAGAAAAAATCAGGAACTCTTTTTCAAAATATGGGCTAATTAAAACAGATGCATCTGAAATAGCCTGCTTAATAGATTGGAAAGAATGTTTAGCTTATGTTCTCCATTTGATCTCACTGCCTTTCTTCAACATGCCAGTTATGTGTTTGACCAATTCGGAAAATTTGGGAATAAACCTTCTAAGAAAGTTTATCTTCCCAAGGAAAGAATGGATTTCTTTCTTAGTTCTAGGGATAGATATCTTTTGAATGGATATCACTCTAGCAGGATCAATTTTAACTCCATCAACACAAACAATATGACCTAGCAATTTCCCTTGTTTTAAAGAAAAATGAGACTCTTTTGGATTTAAAGAAAGACCATACCTTCTGCACTTCAGAAATACCTGTCTCAAATTGTTTAGATGCTCCTCATAAAAGTTAGAGAATACAACAATGTCATCCAAATAGATGAAAAAAAACTTATCCTTCTCTCCCACGAAGGCAATATCCATGGCTCACTGAAAAGTGGCCCCATCATTAATCAAACCAAAAGGCATATGGGCATACATAAAAGTACCCCAAGGTGTTGTGAAAAAAGTCTTTTCCATATCATCTGGATGGACAACTACCTGGTTGTATCTAGAGAAACCATCAATCATATACAAGCTTCTAGATCCTACCACCCTCTACAATATATGTTCCATTTTAGGAAATGGATAATTGTCTTTCCAAGAACACCTATTCAAATTTCTAAAATCAACACAAAGTCTGATTTCACCATTATTTTTTCTTACTGGCACTGGATTTTCTATCCAGTCAGAATACCTCAATGGTATAATGATCTTATCATCTAAGAGTTTCTTGGCTTCCTTCTCCATAATAGGTAACAAAAGAGGATTAATATTCCTTAATTTATTCTTGAAAGGTTTTACATTCTCTTTCAAAGGTATCTTGTGTTGAATGATAGTTTCATCAAAGGTCCTAAGATATTCATATTTCCATGAAAAAATGTCAATGAACTCCTTCAACATTTCTTCACATTTAGCTTGGTATTTAGTTGGTAGGAATTTTGATAATTTAACATGCTGGGGATTTGATGCTTTTCCAAGATTGCAATCCATCACATCAGTTTCTTTTTCTGTATCAGGGAGCTTCACACAAACATCATTACGATCAAAAATTATTTCAAGAGGTAACACACCTTTTGGGATATGATTAGTAGGCAATTGCAAGATATTATGCCCAACAATCATATTATGAAAATTCAAATTTTGGTTAACCTCATCCAAATCCTCATCTTGATCGACATGTATTGAAGAAAAATCATTTATAGCTTCAATGAACCTTTTGATTTCAAAATATTCCTCAAATACTCTCCAATACTTGACATTGTCTGGAATAGAAGGCCTATACCTAACCTCTACTTCATATTTTAGCTTTGGAGGTAAATGAGGTTTAAAAGTACTTGTTTCCAGAGCCAATGAATCAGCTTGCTCATTCTGATTTCTTGGAATATATACAAAGTTAAAAGATAGAAAGAAGGCTTCAAAGATGTTCCATACCTCATTTATTTATTATTTCAACTAGATGTTCTTTATCTGATATACATTTATAACATGTTGTAAAATGATCTTAGAATCCCCATGCACCTTCAAATGATGAATTTTCATTTCTTTGGCTGCCTTGAGACCTAAAAACAATGCCTCATACTCTGCAATGTTATTTGTTGTATCAAATTATAACTTGTAAGACAGGGTAACGACTTCATAGTCAGGAGAAATCAGCACTACACCTTCCCATGAACCTTCTCTGGATGAGGCTCCATCAAAATGTAATTTCCACAGTAGATTTTGATTCTCAGAAGACTATGGAACAACAAACGGTTTAGTCAAAGGAAAATATTGTTGGAAAGAATTATCAATATGAAATATAGAGGATCCCAAATCCACATCAACTGCATAGATAGGATGATTTATAGAATGATCAATGTCACTGGCAATATATGCCAATTGAGCTTCATGATAGAGTCTTCTAAATTCTCCTCCAAAAATAGTTATAGTGGCATAAGAGAGATCCATTTGAAAAAAAAAATACCAACCCTAGGAGGGATACTAGCTACAACATATCCATGACTAAACTCTTCGTTGGGATTTGAGATAATTAAATAGCAAGGTCTTTGATAACCCCCAAACATTTGAATTTTTTGGAATCAAAAGAAAAGAGATCATGGTATGCTTTGGTTATTTATAACGTTTGTTCTTCCATGACAACCTTTGGCATAATATTATGGGAGGATCTAGAATATAACAGGCAGTTATGAAGGATTTTTTCATGAACATTTAATGAAACACAAAAAGGGGGAGTGGATTCATCTCTCTCTTTTACAATTGGCCCTAAGACAATAGTGGGTTTTTCATCTTGGAGATTAATCACATTAGTAACAGGATCTATGATAGAAGAAGGTTGTAACCATTTCAAAATATGACTCTTCTAAGAATTAGTTTTAACCAATTCAGTCAAAGGAATAAGAATTTTGATCTTACTTATCTCGTGTTCTATATTGAAAGGAGTTAAGAACTTGTCTACTTCTAGGGCTAATACTTTCATAGCTGGTTGTATTTGCTTCCTTTCAGGATTTTTGATGTTTGTATGTATTTTTGGGGCAACGGATTTATATTTTTGAGGAGTAGGTTTAGGAGGAGCAGATTTGTCTTTTTGGGGAGCATATTTATCAGGAGCTTGTTTGGAGCTAAGATTGTACCCCTCTTGATCTTTGTTACAAAGAATATTATTTCGACCTTTCCCAACCTGTGCATTCAATGAATCTTCATATTCATTATGTGTTAGGTGACTGAGAGAAATATCATCTCCAAACAAATGAATATCCAAATCTTCATCTACCTCTTTAGCTTCTTGATTTTCCTCAATTTAATTGTTCTGAAGGGGCGTTTGGATTTTCTGATCATTATTGTTCTTCTTATCTCTCTGCATGATATGAGGGTTATAAGGTCTTCTATATTGATTTGTATTTTGATTTCCTTCCTGAGGGGTATTCGATTTATGTTTTTCGAATCTGAGTTTAGACAACTCAGATGGCATTTCATCCATCTTTCTTTCCATCTCCTCCAAGGAAATCTTCTTATTTTTGGTATTTTATGAAGAGGACTTATATTATTCCTTTAGATTTCCCTTATCTGACCTTTTTTAATATGTTAAGATGCTAGAATGTTTGATTCAAATTCTAGAGCTGAATATTGCATATCATCCAAAGTGGTTGATCTTCTTTCCCTTAGTAGCAAACAAAAATCAGCATCAAAGTCATTAGCATAATTGACCTTAACTAATCTTTTAGTTGGCCTAATATCATTTGGTACCTTTAGGTACATCTGATTAAATCTATGAGAGAATTCAGAGACAAATTCACCATTTTTTTGTCAAAGCTTACTGAATTCTATCATATAATATAAATCATCTTTCTTGTCTCCCCACTTTCTCAAGAAGGTAGCATCAAGGTCTGTGATAGTAGTGATGGAGTTATCTCTTAAGTTCCTGAACCACTTCCTCACTTCTCCATCCAAACTTTGGACAAAAATCCCCATCCATACATCATCATAATCCACTTGAAAATTTTCAGCAAAGGAATAAAAAGTTGTCAAATCTTCCTCTACAGTTGTTTCCCCTTCATTGTCAAACCTTGGAAGGTACTTCATGTAATCATTTCCTAGTAAAGGATGAATATTATTTGGGAATAATAAAGGTGCATATCTTGCAGCCCTAATGGAATCCATTAGATTGGGTGGTGTTGCACCTGCCATGTTTTGACCACCTAAAGGTTGATTTATATGTGGTGACTGTGGTGATGAGGGCTTAGGGATATTCACCAATTGAATCTTAGGAGAGTACTGGAGAATTTCTTCAGCAAATTTTTCAGTAGCAAGGATATTAACTTAGAAACTAAGATTGGGTTTCTCTTCATGAATTTATTCACCTAAAGGATTGTATGATGAAGGAACAATTATAAAATCAGGATCTTCTTTCTTGTAAACATTTTCAAGGACTGGGATACTTTCTGATGGAATGTATTCTACTCCTTCAACAGGGTCAAGGATTACTTGAGACTTATAACTTTCCTTAGGATAGGGTGTGTACAATGATTTTGGTTCAATAAAATCCTCTTTCCCTGAGGTGGATTCTTTAGGAGGTAAAAGAAACAACTTCTCATACACTAATTTTTTAAGAGCTTTAGATTTTTTTAGGATCTTCTCAGGGTCTAAAACAACAGACACATTTGGAGGTTTTGGATGGGCTCTAGTCCCATTTTTCTTTGGAGCCAGAGTGTCTTATGTGGAGTCACCAGGTGACAAGATATTGTAGTCAACTTGTGCCTAGTTACAGTTTCACCATCTACAACTAGATCTATAAACTTTTGTCGTTCTACCTAGAGAAAATCTCATCATTTTTCCCCAGGAAATGGCGCCAAAATATGTTAGCACTAGAAGTCAACTCAATATTTCTATTGAGTTAAGCCTAGCACACCTTGTTTCCAAAATATTCAACAGAGGTTTTAAAGGTGGATAAACCCTTGCTTGATTTGAAAGGGAATAATGATCTAATATGTTAATATCACTTACCTAGGTGCAACAAATCAGGTAAACAAAACCAATGGCTAGAAACTTAAGATTTAGGTGATGTGATTGAGAGAAGGGAAAAACAAAACTGATAAATCCACCAATAAAAAAACATTGTTCTTAATGTCCTTATATAGTAGAAGAATAAACCTTTATCTAGAAATCATTCCAAATAAGATTTAAAGAGAAGAAACACTAATGTGGCAAAGATTACTAAAAATCCATTAAAGCAACCTTCTCAACACATAAGAATTTGTCATAATATCATATAACATTAGTAGAGGGTTTCAGAATAAAACATGAAGATGATAAACATAGAAAGAATACAAACTAACCACCAACTTCATTAGAAGTTGAAGTCTTTACATAGGCAAGATAGATCAAAACGATATTTAGATGTAAAATATCAAGCCAAAATAGGGATTCAACCCATTCATCTTCTACTTCATCAAATATGTAGAGTTTTATATCAATTCAAAACATTTATGACCAATCTGATATCTAGGGATATCTCAAACCAACTCTTATAGACCCTATGGGAAATTTTTATCTATATCTAGTGATACATAGAAATAGAAAGCAGTTACAACTTAGATCCTATAATATAGGTAACAACTTTTCATAAAGATAGATCTTTTGTTGACTTGATTACACCTGGTTGGTACACTACATCATTCATGAGATCCACCTGATCTTCTATCATTCACTTGTTTGCAACACTTGACAATAATAGTTGACTGATATGTATTTTCATCCACCAAAAAGAGGTTGCAACTTGACTTTCAAAGGGATATTATATCCTCTCTTCAGATTCCACAAAATATTACCCTCATGATCTACTATTCCCATCACAAAAAATGCAATTTTGTGCCTTTTTCTGCAAAATCGGCTCCTACAGGTGTTCCTGTAGCGCCATTGTTTTTCATGTGAAGAGTGTTACGGGAACTTCCTGTAGCGCTCTTTTAAAACTGGATATTAATATCCTTCATGCCTTTTCTTGCCCATATTATAGTCAACCGTTACTCAAAGGAAGATACAACCTTGAGCTCATGAAAACAAAAATGCTTTTATCAAGCATCCATCATCATAAGTCAAAATTAGGTTTTTGAATAAACACTTAGACTCTCAAATTGACACTTCTCCCTGAAAAATGGATTTAGCTGCCTCAACTAACAGATCCAAATTGTTACCTCTTGTTTGCTTCGTTTTAGAACAAGTTTTCATTCTCCTTGTCTTACCATCTTCAAATCTAATCAAAGGTTTTGGGCCCTTCATGCTCTATTTACTCTGTTTTTTTGCAGAAACTTTGTCTTTTCCTATAGGAGCCTTTTTGTTTGTTGTTAGATCCTATTTCTTTAGTTTCTTCTTCTCAGCTCTGATTTTAGAAGCCTTATTTCTTGTTGATGGATTTTCATTAGGGTTTGTAGGATCTTCATCAATTATTATGATCTTATCTTTAATTGTAAGGTTGTACATGGCTTTGGATTTCAATCTAAAAAAATTTTGTGGCCTAGTACTCCTTTTCCTTACCATAATTTTATATCTATCCACGTCATCATCAGAAGAACTAGAACTAGGAGGAATTGTCTTAGGAATAGGTTCTTTAGCTTGTACAGGGTTTGCAAGAACCTCTTTTGTTTCATTTTTTTCAATTTCATTCAATATCATAGGTTTTGCTAACCTTCTACTCTTTCTGATATAAATTTTATGTGCATGAGGTAAAGGATTCCTACCTCCACCCAGCGCATGAGAAGATCCTTCACATGTTTGCAAATTGGTTGGAGTGTTCTCAACTTGTTAATCTGAAGTCTTCATATTAATCTTCCTTTTATTCTCCCTTTAAACAACAGGTGGAATTGTGCTTGATGATGCTCCTGGCGTTGGTTCAAAAACTTTATCAATCGACTTTTGGGTAGGAGGATGAACTTCAATTTTAAACCGTGACCGGATCAAGAATTGATCCCATGTCCTATGTCGTTTCTCTAGCTCTTCTTTAACAAGTAACTTGATTAACCCTTAATGATATATACCATGCGAGGGAGTCTTGGGATTTTCTTGAATCTTCATGGCCATTTTATTCAAGTCCCTCAAAAAATAATATGGAAAGCTCATCCTTTTAATCCCAGAAAAATGGAGGAAACATAGATGAAACAAGAACACATTGGAATAATGTATTTCACATGTGATAAAGCGTTTGATCATCAACATAGCCTCCATCCATTCATCAACTATCCAGTCCCTAGGAATACCCTTGGCCCAATTTGGATCTCTGTGTTCTAGTTTCAGGAATTGATTGATATCCCCATCTGTGATTAATTTGTTCTTGAACCACTTATCACCATCAGTAGGGAGGTTATAGGCTAATGTTATTGATTCTTCTGTGACCTGCATAATCAAATTAGCAACATGAACCCTTTGTCCATCAAATGCACGAGTTACACATAGTGATAACCATCTAATTTGGTGCAAAATATATACTAGCCAGCCTCGTCAAAGATATGTCTATTGTCTTTGTATGCCTCCGTGATCTAAGGTCCTTCGGGCTCCTGTCTGTTCACGTGTCCACTTTTACCCATTCTACTGCCACGACCAGAAGACTAGATTTCTTGTTGTAGGAGTGGGATCTATCTGCTATGTGGAGATAGATATGGGATTTGTTGGCTATAAGGAGTAAATTTAGATTGACTAGTTGAAATTTGAACCTTATAGAAACAAATAACACGCTAGGTTAAAAAGATTTTTTTTTTGAAAAAACCCCATCCACGTGGCATTCTGTGTAATAGGTACAGACAAGTGAAAGTACTGCCACCTTTGCCTAATGTGATATGGGTTGGTTACTTGATAACTGCCTTGAGTCTTTCATTCTTCCAGGTAGGACGATCCACGTCTTCAAACTCCTCCATCAATATGTGTGATTATGAAACATAGGGACAAGGGGAAGTTCATGTAGCGCCCTGCATAGAATGTCCTTTAGCATATTTTGGATAGAAACGACTTGAGAGTCATTATCTAAATTTGGTAATCATGAGACATAAGTGATGACATGACGTATGATTCTGATAGAAAGATTTAAAAATTTAAATGATGTCATAGGGCAATCTTACAAACATGTGCAAAATTCTTCTTTTCCCCTTTTACAAGACTAAGTATTCCTCATTTTTCTCAATATAACACTATTTTGACCCCCATGATAACGATTTTGAACCCTTAACAACCTAATGATGAGAATTTATAGCTTATACAAGAAAAAAATTAAATGGAGAAAATAAGAGATGAGAGGTAAAACTTTGAAGAACATAATAGGTGATAACACTTGTTGCCTATTGTAATTCTCCCTTGAATAATAAGAATACTGACTATCATTACCTCGTGGTTTTTTCCCGCATTGGGTTTCCACATAAATCAGTGTGTCAATTGTGTGATTGTTGTTGTGTCATGTTTTCTTTGATGTTCACAGTTTTATACTCTATTTATGCTATGTTTTGCTTCCACTGCCCAACAAACAGAGACAGAGATTTCAATGGAAAACTCAAATAATGGACAATAGTGAAGAGTAATAGATTAGCTCATTTATTTTGGAACTTAAATCGCAAATTGCCATAAACCCTCCATCCATTCCAAGTTGGGAAATAACACTTGATAAAACTGAATTTGTCGCTTGGCAAGCAAACCAATCAGTCTTCATTATCTTTTTCAATAAATCTTCGTGAGGAAACCTAGAGACGATAGGTGCCAGGGGTAGCGAGTTATTTATAAGCCTTGAGAAAATATTGTTACCAACTATGCATGGGACTTGGAACCCTAACCAATAATGAAGTAGAAGACTATGTGAGCATCAAATTATCTCTTTCAAATTAGATTAGAAACCTTATTATATGTAACAACTCAATGATTTTCATAACAGCTATAGTCAACAAGAACATAATAAGAGGAAGTAGGTTCAGAGGCATCATGTTCTGCATTCTTGATATCCTTAAACTCTTAAGCAATCCTAATTTATTCCATATCAAAAGAGTTCACGACGAAGAAGCTGACTGAAAATGGGATCTAGGTTAAACAAAAGTCAAATGCTAATTAAGGGAAATTAAAGACCTATCTAGTCCCTTAATGGTTGAAATGATACGTGGCAATGGCAAGGACACTAGGACAGGTGTTAAGGTCTTGTCGATACTCTCACCATTAAAGCCCAGTTATGTCAATAATAACTCAGGCTCCAGTGCAGTTCAGATAATTGTGAAGGCGAGTATGGGAAATATCGCAGGTTCAGAGTTCAGGCCCGGGAGGATTGGCTTCGGTTTCTGGCCAAACGCAAGCGAAGAATCCCTCCCTGGTCAGGTTCCTTCCTTTGTCCATCAGTCTTCAAGCTCCAATGGAAAAAATATTGTGAATTGGGGAACCTTCATAAATATGGACTCATTCTAGACCAAAATAAAAGGGCATATGAAACGATTTGAAGCAATTCTTGAAGGAATCTAGACCAAAATAAAAGGGCATATGAAACGATTTGAAGCAATTCTTGAAGGAATCCATGCAACATGATGAAAATACAAGTAGAATCAACAACATGGAAAATATTGTTTCCCTCCCCCTTAGTTGAACTAACATCCTCATTCAAGAAAAAAAAGAAAAAAAAACAAACTATTGCTTTGAAGCAAACTATGATAATGCTTATCCAGAAGATAGAGAAGCTGGAAATGACACTTACCCGCTGCAAAGTTTAAATATGGTTGAACAGGAACATAATTTTTACAGACCTTGAGCTGCCTCACAAGCATCAAATTCATGATCAATTAATTAGTTAGAATGACCAAGTGACGCTCAAGAAGGGTAAGAGGCAATACCAATGGAAATAAAATAGAGGAAAATAGCCAAAGATCAGCTGGAATACAGGATGATTCATAAATTATTAATAATAATAATAATTTATTTTTAAGGTCACAGTCAACCCAAATATCAAATTGGTGTACGAGATTCGCCCAGCTATTTGACTGGTAAAGTCTACGGAGGTATACATACCCTACCCTTCTAGATTTGAACTTGTAACCTTAAATTTGAACTTGTAACTTCTTAGGAGGAAACACATGTTCTTAACTATTAGACCCACTCACGCTGTAACAACAACCCATTGAAATTCTTTAAATGTATCTTACTTCTAGGACAACATGTTATAATATATGACATCTACACTGCCATAATGTACAAGCTTCTCTATGTTTTATATGATAGAGAACTTAAATTTCCTATGGAAGTTGTTTTTCTTCTGGTGCAGCCGTTTAATTTAAATTTCTTATTCGGTTGGAAGTTGTTTTTCCTCTGGTGTAGCCGTTTAATTTAAATTTCTTATTCAGTTGCGCCATTTAATTTAAATTTCCTATCCAATTCCCGTTAAAAAAATCGAGATACCTTCCCGTTAAAAAATTGAGATACCTTGTATTTTCCCTCCATAAGCATTTAACAATTGATTGTTGACTTAGACGCTGGGGAAAAATCTGTTTTTGATTTTGAGTTTCTCGAATGAATGTTGGGAAGCGTTGCATTGGAATTTACACACTGTCCATTCCCTCTGTAATGACCATTTAATTGTTAACTATGTGTTTGAGCGTTCACATATATTATTGTGGGAAAACGTTGGCATTCACGAAGAATTTGTGATCCCTTTATGAGAGCCTAGAACAATTGATGTCTTATGGATAACACGATCGTAAATCATTTTGGGTCGTAGGGAATCCATGAACATCTTTGACAAATACGCAATTTAAAGCAAGTGAATATTCTCATGCAGATTATTTTGTTGTTTCCAATTTTAAAAAATAGATATAGAGGGAATCATTTCCTTCAAGAGAATGCCCATTGAGATGATTGTTGTTCAATTGATTAAGGAAAAAACTGAACATTATTTTGAGCAATGAGAACTTGAGTGTTGGGCATGTTGTGGCATGAAACAAATTATATTAATAGTTTGTGAATCAGAGTAAGATCTCATCTAATTGGATATTGGTTCTGGTTCGAGGAATGAAATCTATAAAGTAAACATTCAATATCATAGTAATAATGAAGACATTTGTTGGTTAAAAGAATTTATGTGCATTGTATATTCTCGGTCTAAAAGCAGTTGCATGGACATCGGTTGAATTTATTAATTTTGTAGAATATTTGTGTTGGTGAAATGAAGAGGCTAATGACCTACCATTTACAGATCATATTGGTATCAGAGTAGATACCTTGGTGGGAAGAAAACAATGAATACTCAGTCATATAAAGAAGTTGCTAGAAGGTGGAGAGATGGTAGCATTCAACCATAAGATTGGTAGAAGAAGAAGGGGGAAACAATCCTCAAACTAGACCATGGATGAGTCTCTAGATAGTAGTAGTATTGAGTTGCAAATAATTCACTTGGAGAAACAAGTAGCATAGATTGCAAGCCTGAATGGTTCTATTAGTAGAATAAACAAAAACATGAGCATAAATGAGTTGATATTAACACAAATGAGGAGTTGGATTCCAAGAAAAACAAAAAGGAACCAAAGTCAGAGATTAGCACTGAGATAAAGATGGGAGAATGAAGCCATAGAAAAAATCGTTTACCTTTCCACACAGAGGCAAAGGTGGACATCAAATAATATCTAGAAGAATTTGATGTCATCAAATTTAACCAATGGTTACAACAAATGGAGGCACAATTTAACATACATGAAGTCACGAGAAAATAGAAGATTGCATTTTCCCAGTTGATGTTTAAAGGCCATGCTTTGGTGTTGATATGGACTGTATAGAGAACAAAATGAAAGATAGTAATATGAATGGAAACACACACACAATAATATTGTAGAGAGCATGGTAATACAGTGAAACCCAAGTCTTATTAATGAATGTAATAAGAAAAGACTGTAAAATGCAAAGTGATACAAGCTAGCTAGAATTGTGGTAGCTTATCTTCGAAGCGAGAGGTTTTGCTTACACTCGTTCACAAGAAGTCATTACAAGAGGTCGAACATGGCCTTTTAACGTAAAGTAATAAAACATAAGGGGGGAAAACACTAAATATCCAAAACCCAAACCCTAGGAGACAAAGCACCAAAAAGATTGTGGGCCTTGAGGTGGCTAGTTGAAACGTCAACTTTTCGAGGGTGCAAATTTTGCATACAATCTCCATTTGGGTTGCATAGTAGCTCGTTGGAAATATCTAATTAAGAATTATGATTGTTGGAAATCCTAGAAAGTCCATGGCCACCCCAGGAACCCAATCCCAAATGACCAAAAAAGATCATTTAAGGCCTCAAAATGGCCCCTGAAGTTTAGGACTTGAAAAAATGTAGATAACAAAACTGTCAAGATGGAGAATTGTGTTGAGTCAATGGAAGTGATGGGAATCCACTGATATCCACCTAGATCATTCCTCCCCTGTTAGGAAGCAATGGTCCCCATTGTGCCAAGTTCCCTAATTATATGGGGAAACTTTTGTTGAATTTGACTCTTGGTGAGCCACTTACCTTGGTGAAAAAGTTGTCCTCCTTTGACAACCCAATAGAGTTGTATGTTCTTTTGGAGGGTTCCCTTCATCTTGGTGTCCATGATTCAATCCATTGTATATTTTCTAATGTATTCAAGATTGATTTATGTAGGGGACAAATTATCAACAGCCTCTGAGGTGTCCAATAGAGGTGGAAAATATGGTCAAAGTAGCTTCACATTAAACACTGGGTGCAAGCAAAGGAAAGGGCGAATAGTCAATTCAAAATAATTCTCACCCAAAACCTTCATGATGGTGTAAGTCGTGTACTATAGCGGTATGATATTCTTGTTGGGGCCTGTGAGGTGCTCTTTCTTCAAATGAAACCACACCTTATAACCAACCTAAAACCTCTATGGAACCTAATGTTGGTCATGTCATTGCTTGTACATGGAATTGGATTTATAATCATGAACCTATTGTTGAATGTGTTGGATATATTAAACAAATTTGGTTTCTCTCTCTACCTCGGTCTAATCATGGGAAGACTCTTCTTGTGAAGATGAAATGGGCAGAGCTACATCAATGGGGGCCAATGGATGGAACTCCAAGCACACTTGAAAAGGGTTGTGGCCAATAGAGTTGTGGAGGGATATTTTGTATATATGTTGAATATATGGAATACTTCCATCCCATGTAAGTGGATTCTTGGAGTTTTACATGTGTAGGATATGGACAATCATCCTATTGAACAATTTCATGTGTCCATGTGTTTGGGGGTGGAAGGAATTCAATTTGGTCAGCTTAGTGTCCTCTAGATATTTAACAACCATTAGAAACGTCATATTTTGACATTGATGTAGTCCTCGCACCATGGTCATCTAGTGGCCTATGATAGTGAGACACTCTCTAATGTGCTTCACAAATACCCCACCTATTATGAAAAGATATACTCTATTCTCCAAGCCTATCGACAATGGAAGAATTATATTAAGGGAAAGAAAAAGGCCATCCACACTAATCAAAAGCCTCTACAATTTATGTGGATGTAGAGAAAGTTACAAAATGACTACCATCATAAGTGATCCACATACCTTCAATAATCCCACCCAAACATCAAATATAAGAAGGGAAGAATCGATCATCTCACATATTACCTTAGTTGACCTTTAGTTGTGGCATTCACCGTAGTCCTAAATTCTTGTATACATTAGAATCCAATTTTTCCACAAATCTATGATATTGATCATGACTTTATTTATACATTCCATAAATGGTCATGCATAAATAATTTCTAGACTCTCACCTCTAGGATGGTTTTTTGTGAAATCTAGACCATCATATTGTTCCCTAAGGCAAGTTTGAGAAGATGAATATTTGGGAAGCACATTATATTTATGTAGTTCGACATTTCATTATGGAGAAGATGATGGCAGTGATGAAAAATAAATTATCCCCAATTGATGGAGCTTTACCCATTGTATCAACATAATAAGAGAACTCCCATGCTCAAAATGAGGTAGACATAGTAGAGATTGTTTTTAATAGATCCTTCACATCTAACAAGAAGTTCATGATATTGTTAAAAAAGGAAAATTCCAAGTAAAAGAAGTGACATGTTCAATAATGGGCGCCACACAATTTTTAAGTTGGTTATAAGGCATGGTTGTAATTGTAGAAAGAGTTACTCCTGAACTCCCACAAAAATTTTAGATCACTATGTTACCATCCCTACATCCTAGCCAAGGTTGCGAGTAAGAATGCTTTTGAATTGAATCTTCCACCCTTCCTTTGTTTACATCCTATATTTGATGTATATTTTCTTCATCCATACTTTCCACCTCTATTGGATACCTCAAAGGTGGAAAATAAATTGGACAATACATAGCTCAAAATTTTTGGTTGCATTGAGCAATCTACGGTGGATAGGATCATGGATACCAAAATAAAGAGCACATACTAATAGGACATCCAACTTTATCACATTTTCAAAGAAAGACGATTTCTTTGTAGGGACCATTTGATATAATAACTTCACACAATGGGGACAATGGTTACTCAGTAGGAAGGATTGATCCAAACGACCATCTAGGTCCATCTAAAAAATGGTCTTGATATTGGTAGCGTTCAAGTCATTTTTTCTTGATGCATTTTTTGGGGATTTTCTGTGCTTTTTGGGGGGAAATTACACCCAATGTTGAGGGAGCCAACTCATTTTTCTAATGCACTTTCAAAAAACTTAAATAATACCCAAAATGGAACACTGAGAGAAAATCTAGGATCTTAGGAAAGACTCCTTTTTATCTCAAATAAATTATATTCATCTAGCTCAAGATTCCCACTCATCTCAAATATTTTTAGGGTTAGGGTTCTTGCATTTTAGGGTATAATTTGTTGGAACCTTAGTTTTTTTATTGTTCATCCACTCTTTTTGAAGATATTGGATTAGTTAGTCGACTAGTAGCTAGAGACAGTTAGTTGGGGGGTTGACTAAATAGTCGGTCGAATAATCGACTAGTTATCAAAGATAGTTGGTCGGTAGATCAACCACCAAGAAGTTGACTACGTGTTGGATGACTGGATGGTCGGGTCGACTAGCCAAATAAAAATGCAAATTTGTTGGCGTCCATTCCAACCACCGATGGTTTTAAGTGGACAAGATATTTACAATTTCAAGGAAATTAGTTATATATATAAACTATCAATAAAAGACCCTATGGGTCAATCTAATGTGGTGAAGTGTGTTCAAAGATGCATTGTGATGTTATGATCACAATGCATTGTGCTTAAGTGATGTAACGATGTCTTTAGATACCCTTGATCTTCTTTTAAGTTTATTTCTCTTCATTTATTATGTAGATTATGTTATTAGTCCTTTTAGTGTTATACCTAATCGCCAGCATGGTATCGGAGCAATTGGTTTTGACCTCTCCCGTCATCTACAAATCTTGTTGATTCAAATATTATAGTTATTGAATATGGGATAGTGATTCGTTGACTATAAATTGTTTGGATATATATGTTATATATCAAATATGGATTCCAATATTGATCATGTTATTTTGGATGGACTCAATTATGTTGTTTGGGCACTAGATATGAAGACTTTGTTAAAGATAAAATGGCTCGGGCAGTATACGAATGCCATGATTCTAGATTTGAAGGATGACCAAGTGAATATTGTCGTCGACAAAAAGAGATATGAGGCTATTGGGGTCATCAAAACCTATATTTCTCGGGATATTCAATTTCATTTGAGAGGGATCCACTGTCCTCGTGAATTCTAGAAGAAGTTGAAGTCTTTGTTTTAAAAATTCGATGAAAGTCAAGTTATGCAATTGGAGAAAGAGTTGATCTCTCTTGATCCACATTCCTTTGAAAATATTGAGGGATATTTGGTGAATGTTAAATAGTTGCAGTTGAAATTGGACAAATGTGGGAGGAATTTTCAAAATAAATATGTGCAACTTATCGAGCTAGTCTTGATGAATATGAGAACACCCTTCGATGTGTTTTGATCCATGTTCTAGAGAAATTGGAAAAAAAAAATAATAATAATAAGGATTATATCTTTGATACTTTCTGTGGCTTATTGATTAATTATCAACACATGCTACTTTATGAAGGGAAATGTGGTGGTCAACATCAAGCTCACTTTCTCAAGGGAAAAGGAAAGATGGATTACAAGGAAAGAGAACGTTTTGATGCTCTTATACACAGACAAGAATGCCTCAACCAAAAAACTAAATATAAGACTAATGAATTGACTTCCACCTGGAAGAATCGAAAGAATAAAAAATGTTTATATTGTGGAAATATTGGACATGTGGAGAAAACTTATTCGAAGAAGAGGGATGAATTAGTGGAAAAGGTTAAGAAACTCGAAGGAGACATGTCAGGCACTTGTCGATTGATCAAAAATTTTACCTTCTAAGTCAGAAATTCTCAAGTGTTTCATACTCATACCTCACAACATGAGTGGGTAGTCGATTCTAGGTGTACTGATCATATGGCCAAAGATGTTTCTTTGTTCTCCTACCTAGATAAAGTTGTCGAGCGATAGATCTACGTTACTAATGATTTAGCTCTCAAAATTACTGGTCATGGTGATGTTCCTTGTCAACATGGTAAAAAATGTTACATCTATCATGTGTCAAACTTGAGTACAATTTTGATGTTGGTTTCTCAATTGACACAGAAAGGTAAGATTGTTGATTTCTAACTAATTTGGTTCTTCATTAGATATTTGAAGAATGACAAATCGATTGCCACTAAAGGTTTTCTCAACTCAAAGGATGGAAAGTACAAGTTTTATGACCTCCTTTGACCTGATCTTGGACCGTCATCCATTGTTTCTCACAATGAAGAACAAAGAAAAAAATGGCATGAATGACTTGGACACCTAAAGTTTTTAAGTTTGAAGTCAATGATTACATAGAATATGGTTTTTGGTCCTCCAATAGTTCTTCCATAGAATGGAGTTTGTAGAGGATGTGTGTTGGGAAAGCATCATCAGACCCCTTTAGACTCTGGCAAAGTGTGGCGAGTGCATAATCAACTAGATCTCATTCGCAAATACCTTTGTTGTATCAATTAACCTTACTTAGACGGTGAAAATTATATTTTGACCTTTATTGATGATCTCTCTATATTTACTTGGGTCTATTTCTTGAAAAATAAGAGTCATGTCTTTGAAAAACTCAAGGAATTTAGGGCGTTGATTGAGAAGCAATGCAATTGACCTATCAAGTGTTTGAGATATGATAATGGTGGAGAGTATATGAATCAACAATTTGAAGAATACCTTGCTTGATATGGTATTGTCTGGTAGAGGGTTGTCCCTCATACTCCTCAATAGAATGGTGTAACAGAAATAAAGAACTAGAAATTGGTCAAAATGGCTTGTTGTATTTTGCAGGCCAAATATTTATCAACTTGTTTTTGGGTTGAATTTTTTTACTATGCCAACTATCTCCTAAATCATATTCCAACTAGATTTATAAGTTATGTGACTCTAGTCGAGAAATGTTGTGGAAAGAATCCCTTATTCGGTTACCTCAGAGTCTTCGACTGTGTTGCTTGGGATCATATTATATACGATTGTAGGAAGAAATTGGATTCAAAGAGTCATGATTGCATCATGATGGGATACTTAGAAGAATCCAAAGCCTATCGACTGTTTGACCCTATCAAACGACAAATCATTATATAAAAAAAATGTTTTTTTATGAGAAGTCTTCAAAAATTAAGTTTTTGAAAACTTCCTCTAGTTTATTATAAGATGATTCATTTGATGTTGTTTGTGACAATGGTTCACCTTTTCATTTTTTCATCATTTCGACTAGACAGAAAAAATCTATTCCTATTTTGACTAGGTCGTCAATTTTTGTTTCCAAGTAAATCAAACAATTGATCTATTTTTCGACTGGGAATCCATTTCATTTGATTGAAACCATTCCTTCTATTGATTGAAATACTGCAGTGGATATCAGTTCACCTTTTTCCTACCTACCTAAATGGGCTACTAAAAAAGTTGAATGTGTTGGACCTAATGTTGATGATGTCTCTCAAGGTCAATGGACTTGCATTCACAAGTAGTAGGAAAATGTTGCTTTGATGGATCATGTTCTTGATACTTGTGATCCTGTCTCTTACTCAGGTGCACAAGGACATCCTGAATGGGAACAAGCTATGCAAGAATAGATAAGTTCTATTTTGAAGAATCATACTTGGGATTTAGCTCATCGACCTCAAGGGAAGAACATTGTGAAATGTAGATGGGTCTATAAGACCAAATTTACCTCTGAAGGTGTTGTTGAGTGTCATAAATCTCACTTGGTTGCGAAATGATTTATCAACACGAAGGCATCAACTACATTGAGACCTTTTATCCTATTGCAAATATGAATTCTAATTGTTTAATTATTCCCCTTGTTGCTCTCTTTGGATGGAAAATAAATTAGATGGATGTAAAAAGTTCCTTCCTTCATGGAAACTTATATGAAGAAACTTTCACAGAACAACCTCATGGTTTTGTGAAAAGTTTCAAACTTGTTTTTCGACTACAAAAGTCTCTTTATGGTTTGAAATAGTCTCCTAGGGCATGGTATTCTTATATCAACTATTTCTTTCTCCATATTGGCTTCAAACATCGTGAATCTAATCATAGTATTTATGTATTAAATACTCATTGTAATACATTAATTGTTACTATATATGTTGATGACTTGGTCATAACTGGAAATAATATTGATCTCATTCTTAAATTGAAGAAGCAAATCTTGGTCTTCTACATTATTTTCTCAGCCTTCAAGTTTTACCTCTATCTGATGATTTGTTTCTCTCTTAGTATAAATATGTAATAGATCTAGTGCATAATTTTAAGATGGATGATTGTAGTACGTGTGCTACTTATTTTTAGTCTATAGTTAAGCTAAGTAAAGTTTGTTTGACTCCCAAAGCCGACACCACTCTTTATCAACAATTGATCGATAGACTTATTTATCTCACTCATAGTCGACTTGTCATATCTTTTGTTGTTAGTGTGGTTAATTAGTTTATGCATGATCCTTAAGAAAGTCACTGGAAAGATATCAAAATAATTCTTGGTTATCTCAAGGGTACCTCTCATCTTGGTATCAAATATTGTCTAATTTCAAACTCGTTAGTCGGCTTCACCAACTCCGACTTGGTAGGCCATAATGATGATCAGAAGTCCACCTCTAGCTATATGTTTCTCTTCATCACTGGACCACTAGTTTTGGTCATGAAAGAAACAAAATTTGGTCTCCATGTTGACTATAGAAGATGATTATTGTGATGTTGTCAATGAAGGTACAAAGGAAGTTTGGATTCGCTAGCTCTTGGGTGGAATTAGGTTTCTTGTTCAGGCCTTGACTATGATTCATTGTGATAATAAGAGTGCAATTCAGGTTGTTGATAATCCTTTTACACATAGTAAAATGAAGCATGTTGAAATAGATGTTCACTACTTGAGACAGTTGGTTTAAGAAAAGGTTGTCACTCTTGTTTACTATGAAATAGATGATCATATTTTTTATATATTTACAAAACCCTTGTCTGAAGCTAAGTTTGTTCAACTATGTAATATTCTTTGGATTCAAGAAGATGAAATTATGGGGGAGTTTCCTACTGACGTAATTCCACCTCGTGAATATCAAGAACCATGTGTTGATGGGGGGGGTTTTGGAACCTCGGGTTTTGATGGTTCATCCCACTGTTTTTGGAGACTATCAATCAATTAGTTGACTAGAAGTTGGAGATAGTCGGTCAGATGGTCGACCATATAATTAACTAGTGATCGAAGACAATAGGTCAGTAAATCTACCAACCAATCAGTCCACTATGTGTTGGGAGACTAGATGGTTGGGTTGACTTGGTAAGTCTACTAGTTAATGCAATAGTGTAGATTTTCTAAGATTTTTTCCAACCACCGACGAATTTATGTGGGCAAGATCTTCCCAATTTCAAGGAAATCAGTTTGATCTAGAAACTATAAATAAAGGACCCTATGGGTTGATCTAATGTGGTGAAGTGTGTTCAATGATGCATTGTGATGTTATGATCACAATGCATTGTGCTTAAGTGTTGTAGTGTTGCATTTAGACACCACCAACCTTCTTTGAATTTATTTTTCTTTGTTAATTCTGCGGATTTTGTTATAAGTCATTTCAGTGTTACACCCAGTCCCCAATATAGTTTTCTTCTTAGATTTGTTTTCCATTATAATTATAGTATGTAGCTACAACCTTTTGTTATGAGATTTTGAAAAATGAGTGTAGTTGTTGAATCTCTTCTTATAGATAAGTTATCACCATTATAACCAACGTATATGTGTGTGTTTCACTGCTTTATTCATTAATCAAATTTTGGTTTTTAGCATAATAAATTTATTTTAATATTTTTTTTCATTAATTTAGCAATATTGCATACCCTTTTTGTTTCAATCCAATATAAATCATAAAACAAGTTATTAAAAAATAAAATAACATGAACTAATCAAGTCAAGTTCGATTCTAAATATTTTATTATGTTCATTTAAAGTTGGTCTCTTTGATTTTTTATTGTTTCCTAGTCCCATCCATGGTTTCAAGTGCTTATTTTTATGGGGGGTTTTGTGTAATCATATTTGCAGGCTAAATGAGTACTCGATATCTAGCACACAAGAATGATTGAACATTGCATTAAAAAAGGAAAGATTATATATTTTAAGATGAATACCTAGGTAAATGAATGTTGGGAAGCATTGTATGGGAATTTACACACTTTCCATTTCCTCTTTAATGATCATTTAAATTGTTGACGGTGTGTTTGAGCATTCACATATATTATTGATGGGAAATGTTGACATTAAAGAAGCATTTATGATCCATTTATGAGAGCCTAGAACAATTGATGTCTTGTGGCTAACACAATGGTAAAGAATGTTGGATCATACTGAATCCATGAATAGCTTTGAAAAATACACAATTTGAAGAAAGAGAATATTCTCATGGAGATCGTTTTGTTGTTTTCATTTTTTTTAAATAGAGTGAATCATTTCCTTCAAGATAATTTCCATTGAGATGATTGTTGTCTAATTGATTCATGAAAAAATTGACCATTCTTTTGAGCAATAAGAACACGAGTTTTGGTCATGTTGTGGTATGAAATAACCTATATCAACAGTTGGTGAACTAGAGCAAGAATATCTCATCCACTTGGACATTGGTTCAAGAAAGGAAATTCATAAAATAAACATTCAATATCATAACAAGAATATAGACACATGATGGCTAAAGGAATTTATGTGCACTGTATATTCTTAGTCTAAAATCAATTCCATAGATAGAAGTTGAATTCATTAATTTTGTAGAGGATATGTGTTGGTGAAATGGATAGGCTATCGACCTATCATTTATGTATCATATAGGTATAAGAGTAGATCAAGTCCTACCTTGGTGGGACGAAAAAAACGGATACTCACTTGACTAAAGAATTTGCTAGAAGGTGGAGAGATTGTAGCATTTGAACCTAATATTGGTAGAAAGAAGAAGGGGGAAACAACCCTCAAACTAGACCACATATGAGTCTCTATATAATAGTAGTGTTGGTGTTACGAGGGAAATCTCTCTATGGCTAGGGTGAACCACAACAGACAGGTATGACTGGCACAAGACCCCCTCATGCTTTCATTTCTTTCCTTTCCCAACAAGATTGTGTGTGGCCCGAATCCCCAGTCCCTGATCAGGTCTAGAAGCCTTACAGATGGGTGGTTTTCCCTATCCCCTCATTAACTCTTGAGGAGGTCTTCCCACCTACCAGCTTGACTGTAATTCATTCTTGGGTCAGAGGGTTGTTCTGATCCTCAGAAAATAAATCCAGCAAAGTACTGGTTCGATGGAGGTTAACACAACCATTCCTAGTCCCCTCCACCATATTTTCATAGCATTCGTGGTCTCTCTTAGCACATCCCCTTTCCAGCAGTCATGCAACACATATCCATTTTATATTAAAATAATAGTATTTACATTCATTGACCTTTTATACAAAGGTCGATCAAATCAAACATTCACACCTTTGAGTTTTCTGTAGTTTCTTGGAAAATATAGTTATATTTACAAACTAGGGGAAACCGGGTGTTACGGTCACATTGTTATCTTAATTTTTATAACTTTTCTTATTTTTAAATGATTTATTTACTCTGCCAAATATCACCATACACTATGCTAACTTAGTCACATTGTTATTTTTTACTAAAAAAACACATAACGAAATAAAAAATTTAAAAATATATATATTTTTTTCAAATAAATTAGATTGATAAACAATTGCTACAGAACTTTAATAAATTTTAGAAAAACTAGTGACTCTTAACTAAAAACTATATTCCCTTCTAAGTAAGGATTAATAATTATTTTTATTGGATATAAAATAATTTATAGTGTAAAAAAACCCATTCCCTCATACTATATAAAGGGAGATTGGAGAGAGTCATACCTATGGAGTATTATTATAAAGGGGGATTGTAAAAATGTTTGTATCCTCCATGAAACATGACTCTCCACCAGAACTATTGAGATACATAATTACATAAAATTCAAAAATACATACATAGATAATTTATCACTGAAATAACATGAAGTTAAGTCCCATAAATAGTTTCATTGTGTATTTTCCAATTGGAATAACATGAAACTAAATCCTATAATTAGTTTTATTAAATTCAAACAAAATAAAAATTTGAAATTTGCATTCTCGAATAGCCAAAATAAGTCCTATAAAGTATTGTAATACAAAAACATATGAAGTATTTTTTTGGTACAAAATCATGTTTGACAAGTAACATAGGAAGTGTGGATTATTATTCCACACCTTCCACCTTTCTTGGAGTGCAAGAGTTCGAGCACATCTTAATAACCCCATAATCATTGATGAATAATCCCACACCCTCATAATTACTCATCATATTGATTTTTTCAATTGTACTTTAAGATTATGATTGTGATTAGTGCTTCTCGTCATGGTCCCCGATCTAAAATATCTCCTTATTATCAATAATAAAGTTTACTTCATAACGACATTGAATTTCAATTATGCCAATCATTTTACAATTTGGTTCAAAGTAATGATGGTAGTATTAATGACCAAATGTGTTGTTGAGTTTTGGTTGACGAATAAGCAACCTATCATTGTTTGTAACGAATTGAAAAGATTTAAATTAATTTTTATGAAAGGAAGAGAAGATCAATTTTTTTTAGGAAAGCAATTGTTTTTGAAAGATTTATATTATTAAGAATATAATACTTTCTCTACTATTTTGTCTAGTTAAAATAATTTTATGTGTTAAAATAGTTTTATGTAGATATTATTATTATTATTTATTTTTATAAATTATATTATTATTCTTTATTTTTTTATAAATTATATTATTATTATTTATTTTTTATAAATTATTTGATTGATAAATGATGATATGAATTTTATTAAAAAAAATATGATGATGATAATGATTAACTTCTATTGAAATTAGATTTGATTTATTGAACTTTAAGAAAGCTAAGAGATTACTTATATTTCTTTAAAATCTTATTTCTCTACTCAAAAAACATTGAGCGAAGCATTCGAGGATCATCATAGTTTTCTTAACTTAAGAGGTTAGGAAGGTCACTATTGTGATAGATATTTTGAAATTGTGATCTAATTTGGGTAGAGAAAGTGTTTTTCATCTTCAACCCTCTTGATGTTACAAAGATGATAGATTCTTGTGTCGTGTTTTGGGAATTGACCAATGCCCAGTGTCATTATGTAGCTTGTAGGAGTTGGTTCACATTTTAGCAATGATGATTTTATTATTTTCACTAGTTAGGATTGAGAGATACTTTTGGTCTTCTAAATTAGGGTTGACCACCTCCTTGTAGTATATTAGCTTCATTTTACCTTCTAATTATTTATTACACCATATATTATGGTTAAATTTAGATGTAATAATATTTTTAATATTATCGATATTTTGCAAAATGACATCTTCCTATATTTGTCAATGATTTAGCCAAGACTTGGCATCTTGATGCCACCCTTGGTTGAGCCACTGATGGTTTTGGCTAGAGTTTGAAGTAATTTTTGGGTGTTTATCTTGTTCTTGTTACTACAATAAGTACCTAATCATGGTTGTGCCCTCAATGGGGAAAATACTTTCTTCTACGAGGAGGATAAGATAGGTTATATTGCCTTTAATTTTGAGATTATAAGTCATAATTCTACTAGGAGGATAAGATAGGTTATATTGCCTTTAATTTTGAGATTATAAGTCATAATTCTATGAGGAGGATAAGATAGGTTATATTGCCTTTAATTTTGAGATTATAAGTCATAATTTATTTTGGATCTGATGTTTCTTTCTCCACGATTCTCTAGAGACATTGCATCCCCAAACTTCACATCCATATAAGATAACAAGATCAATGAGAGTATCAAAGAGGATTTTTTTCTTATCCCATAACCAAAGGTCTTCTAATTAGGACTTGTTTTCAAGTCCTTAATAAGCTTTCCACCCTCCATTTATCATTTTCTCAA
>ML779920.1:149653-226300 GCA_009831015.1 Picea engelmannii | reverse complement strand
AGTTTCTCTATGCTAGTGATTCTAAGGCATGGATGCCACAATAAAATGTTAAGAAGAATACTTTTAATGGATTATTATATACCATAAAAAAACATGATTCTACAAAGGATTTATTCTCAGTCAAATCAAAATATCTAAAACCTATTTAGAACTATATGGATATTTTACAATGATTATTTGTATTAACTGAAGGCATGCAATATATAATTGTATAATGCCTTATAATTAGGAAAGGACAGAGGAAAAACTTCGCTCCATAGACGTTGTTGTTCTAGAGCAAGGTGTAGTGTCATCTTTAGGGTTGGGAATAAGCTCAAATGGATTATAAGTGAAGTTATCCTTAACCTGGATCTTCTATGATTGGATGATGAATTTGATGTCGAGGAAAAATGTAAATGATGTTTACCTTCCTTAATTAGAAAAATTCTCTCTATCTTGTAATCCAACATACTTGCTAAATTGTCCATTTGAGATTGGTGCTTCCAACTAAGTATGTTGGCTTCCATCTTATAACTGCTCAATATGTCGAAAAAATGAAGAAGCTACTTCATAATAATTTCATAGGAAAGAGTGGTCTCCAAATTTATGAACTATTAAAATGTTCAATCGACATAATTTATCTTTTCTAATAATGGGAAAATTCTCTACACCATGGCACAAGAAACTCAACCAACTTTAAATTAGAAGAAGCCTTAAAAACCTTATCACAGAAATGACACAATGAGATTTTTTCTAATCAGAATTGACAAAGACATGGATTCATAAGCTTCCAAAGATATTCCACATCTTCAAGAGATAAAGAATAAAGTGTGATTCATGCAACCATTTTTGTCAAAATGAAAGTTACTACTATTGACTAAAAATCCAGTAAGATTTGAATCTAAAACAATAGAATGTGTGAGTTCACCCCAATTAAAAGATAATATTTGCAAAGGGTTATCTCAACACTTCCAAAGTAAAACCAAATAATAATAGTAATAATAAAATTGAACTTCCTTGTCATGGATCATAGAAAGATTATTGGCTCGATTTGGTGAAAATATCCCTTGAATCTGATAATAATCACCAAATTATAATCGAGAAAAAATGCCCATAGTCATAGACCCTAGCTTCTAGGTAGGAAGCATGAAATTGGCAAAAATTGGCAACGATCTAATAGGGTTTCCCCTCATTGCATATCATGAAATATCTTGTGGAGTGGCTTCTTAGATGATAATATAGGGTTTGATGAATAATTTCGATGAAGCTAGCAACAAATAACGAGCGTTTCAACTTTTCTATAAAAAAATGGGTTCAATTTCAATTGGGTTTTGATGGATTTCATGAATGGTTGAAAATAAAAATGGTGTGAAGGTGGGATTATAGCTTGGCCTAAGTTTCCTTCTTTGATCTGTTGCCTAGTTAATGTGAGGAGTAGCTGAATTTCGGTTGGTCCTCATTGATTTGAGTCACATTAGTAACTACTATCACATTTGGTTCATGCCTATTGACTTGGAAAGAATGGGGGATTAAAAAGAAGCCAACTGTGAGGGAGGCTACAACGTTGCAACAAAAATATTGGCGATGAGGAACAAATCAAAGCCGATAGGTAGATCAAATCGACTCGGTGTGCATGTGGTTATTTGTAATAGGTATAATAACAAAGACTTATGGTGGGTTGTTAGAGGCTAGTGAGAGCCAACACAAGATGGCACAGACGTCACCCCTTTAAAAACAATTTTGACACGTGAGATGCTCTCATACTTCTTTGATAGGTGATGAAGCTTGGAATAGAATGCTCCCCTTCAAAGAACTCCTTGGCCATCATAATAATAAGCATTTTAATGTACAACTTGAGTTGGCCTAATGGTTAAGAGCATGTGTTACCTCCTAGGAGGTCACATGTTCAAATCGAGAGGGCGGTAGAGTATGTACATGTTGGTCCATTGTAATAAGGCTAGAAAGGTAAACGACTCCTGGGATAGAGGTCCACCCTGATGGGCTTCGAGACACCTAGGCCCTTGCTAAATCACAAGTTTTCGGTGGGCTTCGAGATGCCTAGGCCCTTGATAAGTCACAAGTTTTCGGTGGACTTCAAGACGCCTAGGCCCTTGCTAAGTCACAAGTCTACCCCGATGGTCTTCCTAGGCCCTTGCTAAGTCACAAGTTTCCAATGGGCTTTGGGATGCCTAAGCCCTTGTTAAGTCACAAGCCCACCCCAGTGGGTTTCCTAGGCCCTTGCTAAGTTACAAGTTTTGGGTGGGCTTCGGGATGCCTAGGCCCTTGCTAAGTCACAAGTCCATCCTGATGGACTTCCTAGGCCCTTATCAAGTCACAAATTTTCGATGGGCTTCCGAACACCTAGACCCTTACCAAATCACAAGTTTCTAGTATATCTAGCTTGTGAATTGTTGAATGTACTCTCGAGTTATTTTCATTAAAAAAAAAATTAATAAACATTTTAATATTTATATTATTGTATTTTTTTCATTGAGAAAGTATAATTTTTTATTTATAGTATTGATATATTGTTATTCAATTTAAAGAAGGTGATCCATAATTGCTTGATGGTAGAGAAGTTTAAGAAATTTAAATGGATCGTTAAAGAGTTTGGACTTCTTGTCTTCTTGGTGAAAGTTGAAAGAGACTGGTCATTTTGAAATAGTGGGTGTACCAGAAAAACCAAAAAGTACAATGACAGATAAACGGCCGTGGAAGAAGGTTTCTTTGGAAAAAAACAAGAAATCCAAAGTAACGAATCTTTGTATCCCGTTTAAATCCAACGGCTTTCTCTTTTCTCGTAACATAGAACACGGGTTCAGTTAAACGTTAACGCTTTTCCAATTCATCTCATTTACATCATAATTGTGGTCGGCAGGGAATCGATAGTCAGAGCCCTGAAAGCACCCGTTGCACTCCTAGTTTTGGTCGTGGAATAGTTGGCTTGCATCGCAATAAAGATCTCAGAGTTAGTTAAACTTTGCAATCACAGTAATAACATTATTATCAGAGAGGACCGGACGGTTGGTCTGTCTGAAGGAGAGCCAGAAGGAGGTCCCCGGCCTCTGCATGAAAATCACTTCACGATTTTACTTTTCTGTCACGAAACGCCTCAAGCGGGTGCTCTTAATTGCAATGCAAAACTTCAACGTTATGGCAGCCTCGACTCGGACGACCTAACAGCAGAGTAGGGTTTGTTGACGAAAAAAATAATGCCGAAAACTTCCTGGATACGGCTTCCGTGACAAAAGTGGTATGATAGCTGAACAGGATTAATATTCTTCTATAAATTATATTCTTCGTCAGAAGGCAATTATGCCTCCTAAGACTTTGATCAATAATTAAATTTACTGTCATGGCGTGCAGGTGCAGGAAGCTTTGTTACACAGTCAAGAAGCAGACTGGCTTTAAGTATTTTGGGTAGACACTGATCACAGTGGTCCCTTCCGACTGATATCGTTTTATAACGCGTAATCTTCTGATAACATCAAAATAACGCGTAATCTTCTGATGAGAGTGATTGTATTAAACCAGAGCTGCTGAGATTATTCGTTGAAATTCGATTTGGAAAGAAAAAGGAGTGATTTATTCAGTTCCCTTGTTTTGTATTGAAATTATTTGTCTCGCGTGTCTTTCAAATAAAGAATAACTTGCATGCTAGGGATTCCAGCCTTTACCAAACGCGAAATAAGACACCAGTGCGCGTAACATAGAAGAAAAAGCACCACTGAACAGTCTTCTCAGTTAATACTGTACTGAAACCATGACAATTGACTTATTTTTGTTGCTTTAGATATGGAACTTATGTGCCTTTTGGACTTCAAGAGACAAGTTGGGTAGTTTTAGAAATGTTTTCATATACTTATTGTTGCTTCAGATATGGAACTTGTGTGCTATTTGGACTTGAAGAGACAAGTTGGGTAGTTTTGTGAGCTTTTTGGACTTGAAGAGACAAGTTGGGTAGTTTTAGAAATGTTTTCATATACTTAATGTTATTGAGTGGGTTAATTCTGGAGCCATCTTCTTTTTAGAGTTATTTTTTTGGGCATGTTTTTCAACTATATTATTTTAAATTTTTAGTCAATCCAAAAGTTTGAACGATTTTCTGAGCATGTGGATTGGTTAAAATGGGATAAAACTCCTGGTGTAAGGTTTTGAAATGCATGGAATTTTGATCCATGCAAAACTCCAACTACTCCTGAAAATCTAATCAAATTCAGTCAATTTTTTTACCTGAAAAATGGGTCTATTTACTCTAGAATTAACTTAGTCCATTATTATTTATTTCTTTGTTATTTATTTTTGTTTTCTATAAAATTTGAGTTTTATTCATTTAAATTAACAACAGTGTTGGAAATCATTTCAATAATTTATTCATAATAAGAACAACATGTCATTAATTAATATAAATAGAATATTGAAAAAAATATATATATTTCAATATTAAATTTAAATAAAAAATTTAATATATATATAAACTTATAATATATCACATAGATTTATAAAATATAAAATAATATTTTATATTTGGTTTTTACTTCTCAAAATTATTTCAAAATTATTTAAAGGTTAATGCATTTCTTTATATGTATTTCCAAATAAAATAATATTCTATTTTCATCAAATATTATAAACACCATTTCTTTCAACTAATTTTTTACTCATTATTTCTATCCTTCATATGTTGATCTTAATATTTTCCATATATGTATTAAGCATTTACTTTAGAATTTGTTGTTTATCACATTGATTTATAAATTGTCATGGATATTCCATGGAAATATTTCTTCACAACAAATCTTACAATATTATGCTATTTTTTATTATACATTATTTTACTTTAATTTCATATTTAATATTACTAGCTTAATGCACAAGACACTCTTGAATAAACTCAAATTAAACTAAAGGAAGCTCAACAAATAACACACCATCCACACAATGAACATAATATGTATCCTAGAAATACCTAGCTAGAAGGTGAAGCCTATGCCTTGCTCTTTTATTCTTAGTTATGAAATTCAAATAAAAAGAAAGTACACTTGCTATGGAGTTTCCATGGACATTGTGGCCTATATGACTACTACAAGATCTTCTACTTCTTTTTTTCTACTTCAATATCCCACTCTCAATGATTTTCCCTACTATGGAATGATATTTAATACAATAAGAATGAAACCCCTTCCTATTCTAGTGATCCAATATTTAACATGGCGTGATAGACATCTAGTGTGGTTTTTGCATGCCTAACTCCTTATTAGGGTTTGGGTTTCAGACCCTATAGAATATTATTGGAAGTCTACACATCACTAGCTCCGCATGTTTGATTAATGGAAGTAAATGTGGCATCCACTTGGTATCATGGTGGTCATGGTGGTCAACATGATAAGTCAACTTACAAGATTCATAAATTTCTCATACGAATTCCAATTGAGGTGATTTTTGTGTTGGAAATATTTCAGTGTAGAATAGTGTCGAGATATTGTGAACTTAGTTCACAAATTTTTGGCCCTGGAAATGACCATTTAAGGCCTCAAATAGGATATGAATGTTTTTGGACCCTAAATCACCAAAGTGAGACCTACCCCTGAAATGGGCCCTATAAGCCCATAACTTTAATTTTTCCACCCACAAAGTACCAAAATAGATGAAAAAATATGCAGTGATCCATTCTGGATCATATTCCCCCATTTAGGATGTTTTATGTCCCTAAAAGATTTTACTAAAAGAGGTGAAAAAATAGTTCCGCTACCTTCTCCCTAGAGTATCATTTGGCCTTGCCTAGAAGTTGTCCTTTCAACCTAACCTGCTAGAATGATGAGAAAATTTTACTCTACAAGAAGCAAAGGTCCTTGGTGAAGGGGGTATCTTCATTGATGGATAGATGACTAACATGCATAAAATACCCTTTCCCTATCCTATGAATCAAATCACCAAAGTTAGAAGTAGATTGAATGAAGAGAAAACTCACCAATTTTATTTGCTATGTCATTTCTCCTTTTTCACATGCCAGATCACAACAAGATTCCATCACCAACCTACTGTGATACCTATACATAATAAAACAACCAAACCTTCATTCAATGTTTTTGTAACATTTCAATAATTTAATGCAAAGAATTCAACAAATCATTGACTTGCATAAATGTGAACTTTGATTAAACCATAAATTAAATGAAAACATGAACATTAAATTGTGGGAGGGAAAGAACAGAGATATATTATTCTTCATAATAAGTACAAGTAAAGTTTGTACCTTGGAATTTGAAGCATCGCCTTCTTCACCCAAGGTTGTAGTCCTTCAAGTCTAGCCATGTACTAGATCACTTCTAATCTTTGACAACCAACAATCCTTATGGTGGAAACAAATCCAAAATATTCTCAAAAATCCAACAAGGATGGAGTGTATAATGGAACCAAGGGGTTATCAACAACATGAGAATGTAGAAATGATAAAAAAGAGAGGTACATAAACAATTTACTTGCCAAGGGTTATTCAATCTAAAGGAACTTATTCATTCTCTCTATGTGTAGGTGTTGATTCCAACCATTACTCAAATCATAGACATTCTTTTATATGATGGAAAAGAAGTTAAGACAACCGAGGAGTGAAAAAATGACTAGATAGGGGTTTGGAATCCATGAACTCCACTAATGGTTGTGCACTTTACGTATTTCTTATATATTTTTGGATCATTTTATATGAGACCGAAGGTTTATGGAGGACAAAGGGTAGTTGACTACGAGTTTACAATGGGAGGTTGGCGGTTATGTATGAAATGACTATATAAATTGATGGGAAAATCTATAAAAACATAATGATGGGCCAAGCTCAATCCATCAAACCCAAAGGTGGTCAACTATGGTATAATAGATGCCCTCTAATGTGTGAGGTTAGAAGAGTAACTAATGGATGAAATGCATCATAATAACTTTAAAAAGGATTTGACACATGAACAAGAGTGAATTGCTATGAACCCGAGATAAAAAAGACACTTGCAAGAAAAGAGAAATGTATCAGATACTGTCTTCCCCAAGGTAGACATACCCATGCTCAAAGGTATGTTAGGATATTTAGACACTTATGAGTTAGTTAAGATCTACTTGGTCTAATGTGTCATTAGGTAAAATTGTGTTTCTTTAGTATGCATTAGTATGCATTTGTAGTTAGGAAATCTGACGCTCACGATATGTTCCCAACAAAGAGTGATCATATGGTTCATATTCTCCTCGATCTTAACAGCTACATTGATCCATGGATTAACACCTGATTGGTCCATGATCTCTTTTTAAAGAGCATGGGGGGTCATTTTCCAATGATCGATTGTGAGAAAATCTCTTGTAAATTTTCTGTGTAATATTTTTCTTTTGCATTAATAAATTGCTCCAAGTGGCCGCGTTGGCTGGGGCCGTAGCTGTTTCCCCGTAGGGGTTTTACCATGCCAAAACATCGATGTGTTGATCTTTGATATGGTTGTGCGAGTGGTTACTAAAGGTGTTCATCCTCTTTTGGAATACCTGTGTTGTCGAACATGGTATCAGAGCTTGTTTGAAGAGTTGCTCATGTTGTAGATCGAAATTGTGAAGTTGCGTTGTCTATCTTTGGTTTCTACCATTTTCATACATTTATGGGATGAGAGGACCATTCCATTTCTTCTGAAGCGCTCGTTTCAGTCAGGAATGTTTTTTTTCCCCTTGAAAAGGTTTATGTTTCCCAAAGATACGACTATTTCAGTCAAATCCAAAGGTATAAAGCCTGAATACATCTTTTTAAATTTTTTGCAGAGTATTTTTTCAATTTTATTTCCATTTTCTATTTTTTGTTTATAGGTTGCTAATCTTTTGGATCTGTGTATGTTGTTTTCCCTATGCCCGGTGTGATCTCGGAAAATCAGAAACAGATCGAAAAAGATGCATTTTGCGAGTAAGCTAACCGAGATCTAACCCTTGTTGTCATCAAGAAGCGAAATTTTTTCCTTCTGTGAAAATAGTTTTTTATGAACATGCTCTCCAATAACAACAACAATAATCCTCCTTTTAAACAATACAATATGTTTCACTAGCTTACTTGGTTACAAGTTTCCTTATTAAGTAAGAGGTCTTGAGTTCAAGTCTCTTTTTTTGTTACTTTTTTTTGAAAAAGTTCATCCATCCATTGTAAAGTGTATTTCACTTCAAGTATAAAAGTGAATCACTATAAGTAGCTTTAATTATTTATTTTAAAGTTATTTAATTTGCATGCAACTTTCTTTTATAAAGTAACTTCATTTTAAAAGTGATCTCTGCTTCTTTTTATAAAAGTGGGTCACTTCATAAAGAAATTTATTTGTAAAAGTGAGGTTAGTTGGAGGGGTATCACCACATGGACCAACTTCTACTTTCCATGTGGCTCTTTGATTACCATTTATGTCTTTTTTTAAAAGGGAATAAATTTCACATTCGAAGTCCTTTTTCAGTGTCGTTTTTTTTAAATCCCCTATTTTTTCGAAATCTTTACATTTAGATCATCAGTTTCAATTTTTCAATTCAGATTATCTGCATACTTAATATGGATTCTTCCAGTGATCTTTTACTTACTAGCACCAAGTACTTCCAATGGAAATCCCATATGGAGGATTTATTAAGAAGGAAAGGCATGTACCAGATTACCTTGGGAAAAGAAAAAAAACCCATTGATGATGAAAATAAATTCAAATGGGCTAATGGGAATGCAAAGCATGTGGACTGATCGGAATGTCCATCTCTCATGATTTAAGGTTCCATCTTTAAGAAATTCATGAACCCGATGAAGCTTGGGAAAATCTTGAATCTGTGTTTGGTAAGCACAATATTATTCGAGCACATCAGTTAGAAAATCAAATACTAACTTTGATTCCAAATGTTTTTTCTTACATTGAAGACTATCTATCTAAATTTAAAACACTTAGAATTTTATGTGAAGAGTGTAACATAAAGATGGAGGAAGAGTGTTGCATCTATATTATTCTTTCTAAGCTAGGTAGTGCATATTTTGTGTTTGTATCTAACTTTTATGCCATGAGAGAGGCTCTAGGGAAAGCTTATCAAAAACCCACTCTTGATTCCTTTTGTGATTCTTTGATTAGAGATCAAGATAAGCTTGTACAACTAGGAGTGATCATCACTACATGTGCCTCCAACAAAGCCTTAGTCTCCCAATAGAAAGATAAACCCAAGAATCCTAAGAAACAACATCCTCGCCACAACAACAAGAAAAACAAGGGTCCCAAACCCACTCAGACAACTTCATCTCCTAATGGTGACAAAGAAGAAAAATATTAAACTAAGAAGACTGAAAAACATTACAACTTTTGTGGGAAAGATGGTCATGATGAGTCCAAATGTTTCAAGAATATGGAAACTTTAGAAGAAACAATGAAGAAGAACAACATCAATATTGATTCTACTTCTTCTTCTTCTTCTTTTGATAGACATGCACTTTCTTCTTCTGGTTTCTCCTTCAATGCAAATTCTACTTCTTCTTCTTATGAGTGGATTATTGATTCTGGAGCATATTATCATATGGCTAAGGAGAAATGTAACAACAAGAAAATATTTTTTGGTGATGATAGATCTCTTAGTTTTGTAGTATCTAGAATAGTTCAGGTAGATAATGGTCATTTCAATGATGTATTATGTGTTCCAAGTCTTTCTTGTAACCTTCTATCAGTATATCAAATCACTCATTCGGGTTAAGGTAAAACCGTAGAGTTTTCACCTCACCAAGTTGTAATCAAGGATCTAAATGATCCTCAACATGTTATTGCAACTGGAATTGTTGATGATATTACAAGGTTGTACAAGTTTGACAAATTTGGGTCATTCTCTTTTCCATCATTTTTTGTTTCTCATAGCGATGACTTGAGAAATATTTGGCATGAGTGGTTTGGACATCTAAACTATTACTCATTCAAACAACTATGTAACCAACAAATGGTGATTGGAATTTCTCTTGTTTCATGTAGAGATGGTGTTTTTTCCGATTGTGTTCTCGACAAACATCATCGGGACAATTTTGACAAGTGTGCCTCAGGCCCTTTGCAGCTTGTTCACAGTAACTTGTGTGGTCCAATTTCTTCTCCTTCTGTTTATGGGTGCAAGTATTTCTTAAATTTCATTGATGACTTTCCCAGACGTACTTGGGTTTACTTCTTAAAACTTAAGAGCAAAGTTTTTGACAAGTTTCCGGCCTACAGGGCTCTTGTAGAAAAGTAATATGGATATCAAATTCAAAGGTTAAAAACATATAATGGAGGCGAATATGTGAGAAATAATTTTACAAGTTACTGCACTACACATGGCATCCAAATGTAACACATTGTTCCATATAAACCACAACAAAATGGTGTTGCTGAGAGAAAGAACCATACATTAAAAGAAATGGATAATTGTATGATCCAATCTAAGGGATTAAGTCTAAAGTATTGGGCGAAATCCATCAACTGTGAAAATTACATACTAAATCACACTCCCATAAAGGTTCTTAAAAATATAACACCAAAATAAGCTTGGACTAAAATTAAACCAGATGTAAGTCACTTCCACGTATTTGGCAGTATAGCATGGACTCACATTTATGATGAGAAAAGTAAAGAATTGCAACCTAAAAGTGAGAAGTGTATATTTGTTATTTATTCTGAAGATTTCAAAGGTTACAGACTTATTCAACCACATTGTAATGAAATTATTATTAGAAGAGATGTTAAATTTGATGAAAATCTCTTGGCCTGCAAGCCTAATTCAACGATTGTTCCTTCTTCGGCATGTGATCCATATTTGACATTTGTGCCTTCTTCTGTTATTATTCTGGTTTCTTCTTCAGACGATGAAAATGAGGACAAAAATCCACCTCTACCTGCTCACCTTCCTCAAGATGAGTCCATTGAACCTGAACCAACACCAACACCATTTCTTCCTAGATGGGTCTGTTCAACACAAGAAGCAACTGATGATCTTGTCGGTGATCGTTTAGATCAACGTCGAACACATTCACAGTTTTAGCGAGCCTATTCTCTTTTGTCTCAAGTTCCATATACTCATGATATAGATACATATGAAAAATATTCAGGTCATCCAGATTGGGATACAACAATGAATGAAAATTATCGTTCATTAATGGAAAACAATACTTGGGATCTTGTACCTCTTCCAAAAGGAAGAAAATGTGTCATATGTGAATGGGTCTATAGAAATAAGTATGCAACATATGGAACTGTTGAAAGGCACAAGGCACGATTATTTTCCAAAGGATTTTCCCAAGTTGAAGGAATTGACTATAATGAAACCTTTTCCCTAGTAGAAAAAATGAATTCCATCTTCCTTGTTCTTTCCCTTGTTGCCTCACATAAATGGGAGGTCCATCAAATGGATGTTAAATCTTCCTTCTTGCATGGGGATTTGCAAGCATAAATATACATGGAACAACCTCCTAGCTATGTCCAAAATGATTCTGTCATTTTTTGTCACCTTAAGAAATCTCTTTATGGTATTAAGCAAGCTCCCTGAGTTTGACATGCCAAAATGGATAGCATTCTTATTGGCATCAGATTTTCTAGATGCAATTCTGATCCTAATGTCTATACCAAGAAAGTAGGAAGCCATATCATAATCCTTTTCCTTTATGTTGATGATCTTATCCTTACTGGCAGTGACTCAAAACTTTTAAACCATGTGAAAACTAGCCTTAAGAAGAAATTTGAAATGATAGACTTAGGATTTTTGCACTATTTCCTTGGCCTCTAAGTTTTGCAAACCAATGAAGGAATTCTTCTTTCCCATTCTAAGTATGCTTGTGACCTTCTTCATCACTTTTGCATGGAATATTATAAACCATCCTCTTCTCCCTTCCAATTTGGAGTCAATCTTGTTGCCACATGTACTTCTCTCAAAGTTGATGCCACTTTGTATTGTCAGTTAGTCGGTAGCCTCTTATACTTGAATCATACTCGTATTTATATTTCCTTTGATATTGGTCTTGTTTCCCGGTATATGCAAACACCCCATGAAATCCATTGGAAATAAGCTAAACGGATACTTAGGTATGTCCAGGGTACAGTTCAATTTAGGATACATTACAGTTCAAGGGGGACTCCTTTATTGGTTGGTTTCATTGATTCATATTGGGTCGAAGAACCTGATGATCGGAAGTCTACTGTAGGTTATGTTTATAGCCTTGGTTCAGGACCTATCACTTGGGCTTGTAAGAAACAACATTCTATTGTACTTCCTTTAGTAGAAGCAAAGTACCAAGCAACAGTAAATGCAAGTCAGGAAGCCTTGTGGCTTCGACATATCCTTTCATAGTTTGGGTTCCAAAAACAACATATGACCAACTTTTCGTACGAAAATCAAAGTGCCATCAAGCTCGCCAAAGACCCAGTTCAACATAATTGCAACAAACACATCAATCTACACATGCACTTCATCAGAAATAGGTGTAACTTCAGGGGACAATCCTCTTCTTCTTTGAGAAATACGAGAATCAAAGGACATCAAATAAAATATTAAGAAAGTAAGAGGAAACATTAATGTTGATTTTTGGGCTGTCTTTTTCTGGCTTCCCAACTTTCATGAATATTTATGTCCCTTTCAATTGCTTCCCAAGAGCATTCAAGTTCAGAATGAGTACTAGCAGTTTCTAAAATAGTGTTGAATAAAGTCAAGGTAATGTTGGTATGGTCATAAAGACCATTTCCAATATTAGGCTGTCCCACAACATGTATTGTCATGGGAAAATCAGTCAAAGAGTAATCATAAAAAATAGAAAAATAAAATACAATCGTAATACAATCAACCATAGAGATATGGAAAGATATCCCCATTATGGTCCGCAATAAATGTTGAGGAAAAGGTATGAATAACCTTACTCAAACATTTTCAGATCTTACTAGGCTAAGGAAAGATAGTTGGGAATGGTACCCATAGTTTATAGCCTTAAATTCAAAACAATCACTTAATCCACAGGTAATATGTATGAGGGACCAAGGCTGATTTTTTATTTTATATGTAACTGTGCAAAAGAAAGAAAGAAAAAATATACATAAGTGTGTGCATGGATAGGAGATAAGGATAAAAGAAAAATATGAAAAATATCATTAAGATACACATGTGAGACTGAAATAAAAAATCTAATTTTTATATTAACTTCATTATGAGATACAAAGAAAAATCCTCTTTACAAACCCATGTGAGGGTGGGGACCAAAGTCAAATTTAGAGGTCTCCGATGGGAACCATAAAAAAAGAATCCGAGAACAAAAGAAAACTGAAGCTAAAGATCAGGATCAACTTTCCATAAAACTGTTGTCACTTGACTTTGCAAAATATTCTTTATCAGTCATGAAATCTAATCCATAAACAAACAAGAACACAGATTGCCAAAGAAATATCATAACCTTTAGAAACAAGTTGTTGAAAGATACGATTCGGTTTTGAATCATGTTTTCTTCAATAAGAACCTGAAGTCATTAAGATGGTTTAGCTTTCTAGTAAACTCAGAATGAATGAAGAAAAGAAGTATCTCACAAGTACAGAGCATACCTTATATCAAAATTTCTCCTTCTGTTCTCTCCCCCTTGTCTCTTCTTTTGATTGAGATTTTATTCTTTCCTAGTAAATTATGGTAGTTCAACTACCTTTCTTTTGTTAAGAATAATTATCTTAACTAATCAGTTGAGACATAATAATAATAATACATAAATAAGGGTCTATTTAAATAATAAATAAACATGTGGGACCCCTTGTCACTCCAATTTTTATTTCTTTAATGATCATTAACATATGACATATAATACCCCAAAATTAACTCAAATATTCGCCTTGTAACTCCCATTTTCATATTAATAGTCAAATATTTTGGTATCAAAATCAAACATGACTATAGACAAAAATAAAATCATATCCATGATGTCCAAAAAATTCTGTCTAAATATGTCTTTGTTTTCCAAAAAAAATAATTCATACCAATAAAAATTGTCCTAAAAATAAAATAACATTAAAAGCATTAAAAAACATATTTGTTGTGAGAGGCGTTTTGCCTCTTTTCACTACTGCCTTCTCTTGATCCATTTTCTTATTTGTCCTGTGCAACAACCTTCAATTGATTGGGAACTTGTGGATGGATTTCAATAATGACATGGGATAAACTATCTTTGAGGTGGAGATGAGAGGACATTGATTCAAAGGAGTTTTTGGAAGACTAGGAGGGATTAGCCACTTCTTTTCCTTTATCTAATTCTGGCTTGGGAATGGCAATTTTTAATTTCTTTCTTGCATGAGATGACTATACTGGCGAGGAAATATGATCAACTTATGCATTTGGGTTGAATGGTGATGGAGGAGGGGGTAATGGAAATGATATTGTAGGCCAACCATTATGATTTGCAACAGGTTGATGGACGATCTCTTGCGAGCCATCATTGGCAGATGGTTATGGATTCATAGAAACATGAGGGGGGGCACATATACTAGAGAAGTTTTTGTGTGGATGGAAAGGAGGCCTCTCAGGTCTAGGTTGCATAATTTCTTGGCCAGCTAGATTAAAAAACCTAGCTTGGAAAAGTTGATTTAGTTCTTGCCGATCATCATCAAAATGTATTGAAAATCATGGCCTTCTATGGCCTCTTTTCCAATTATTTCCTCTACCTCTGTTTTCACCTCTGTCATTCCTTCCTTTGCTAAAGAAACTCATCCTAAAGAAATATTCCAATCAGAATATGAAAACTTTTAACAATCCATTCACTAATACTCTACCTAAATAAAATCAAGATGTTGGCTCTATCATTCAAAACAGAAGCATATGCAATCCTGCAATCCATCCATTGAAACAACTCATCAAATATTAAATTTAATAATCCACTGCAATTGAATGGGGAATTTTATGATCATTGGGAGTATGAGGGGATTTATAATGAATGAAAAATGGTAGCATGGATGGTATTCAACAAATGAATATTGTTCATGAAAAACGCAAAGTCCTTTCCTTCCAAAACAAATATCTCCATATCACAATTTCCAACTAAAATCATTATCCAATCCTCTTTAATAAATTTCCTTTAAAATTGAAATTGAATATAACATAATAGGGGATGGATTAAATGTTATTGTGAAGGTGGCGAGCGTATAATGAGTGAAAAATGAGACAATGAATGGGAATAATAGAGATTACTATTCTGTTACAAGAAATAACATTCATTGACTTTAAAATCAACATTGCCAATATCCATAAAATCATTTGAATATTCATTGTTTTCCATGCACATTTATTTCCAAAACTTCCACCAAATTCTGTTTGTTCCATAACACTCTTTTAAAATTCAACACATAGAATCCATAACATGGATTCAATCTTTTTAAACCACGTAATATAAAACTCAAGGAAAATTTATAGGATTATCAAACCCACAGATTTCAGTTTTCCTTTTAAAAACTAGCATAACCTTCTGTAGGAGATTGTTTACAAAACAATTGACTCAATCATAATCATAACAGAATGCCTCAAAACATCATGAGAGGAAGAGAAACATAAAGTTATTGTCCTTTTGTTATATAACATTTACATCACAACCTCAAATAACAGTTGCAAACAAACCGGGTTTGAAACCCCAATGCGAACATGGTGATCATCAAAGCCTCATCAAATTCAAGTCGACATAATTTCCTCATGGGTAAACAACAAGTGAGTTGTGGTTCTATGAGTTGAATCAATCTTCCCACTGTTTGGTCAAAAAACCAAACAAGATTTAGAATCTGGGTTAATATTTATTTACTTGCCCACATTATTGGATGGGGAAATAAGTTCTGTAGTGGGCCTGTGGGCATATATTTTTAAGAGTGGCTGTAATCAAAACCAAAAATAATTCCTCTCCTTCACAAACATTTCCACAAACTTCCCAAAGAAACCGCCATAAAAAATACACGAGCCATTATTTCCTCAAAAACCATGGTAATAATGAAACTACATATCTTCTACAATCTGACTATGAGGTGAGGGTACAACAGTCACAGATCCTATCTGTTCCTTTTATTTTACAGAGAAAAACCCATTAAAAATAAACCACAATAAAAGATAAAAATTGAACACGTTCACCATGCGACGTTTTCCAATAGTCATAACACAGTACCACCTTTGCTACAAGCACCATACGACCAAATATTTCAATCAAAATAGAATGTTGGATAATAATTTTAGTTGAAACACTCAAATGCCAACAGGAGGAAACCGAAATCAAATATATCTTACATGACTAGAATGCCCACAAACAATCCACTGTAAACTTTGGAAAACAAACACATTCTGCATGCAAACTCTAAGAGCCAACAAAATGATTTTATCTGGAGTGAAGATAACAATTTATGAATGGAGAGGTAAGATCCAACATACCTGTAAGAAAAATTCCAGAAATCTAAAGAGCACAACTATTTTTTCGCTAACAACCCAGCACAATTGAGGCACTACTAACCAGAGCAACAAAAATGAATGCAAGGAGTAGTGAAGGTGGTGGCTTCGAGGTAGCGTAAGAAAGACATGCAATAAATAGATGTAGCTTCCCCTCTTTTCGTAATAAATTCCATCAACCACAACCAAATATGGAGCGCACCCAACTCCCAAAAACCTTGTTCCAAACATAGAATATCGACCCTCATAAATCCAATATTCATAAAACATAACATACAATTTCCAAACTCATAGTTGAATCGACCTCTCATATGAATTTCATAGCAATAGTAAGCCCATTTAACACTTAGAACTGAAATAACATGTCCCACATTCCTTGCTAGTGGAGTATTACATTCAACATAATAGTCATTCTTCCCATATATATAA
Source organism: Picea engelmannii (assembly GCA_009831015.1). Classification (NCBI taxonomy): domain Eukaryota; kingdom Viridiplantae; phylum Streptophyta; class Pinopsida; order Pinales; family Pinaceae; genus Picea; species Picea engelmannii. Next base: position 209,479 of record ML779920.1, on the reverse strand, counting down.
ATATACCATAAGTTGTATGTGGCTTGTATTTGGAGTAATAAATCAAAATCTAGGTGTAGCAAGAGTAAACTAATATGTTTAATAAAATAAACATTTTCTCCATTTTAACATCAAATTGCTAGCACACCTAGCATCCCTTAGTTGTACATAGAAACAGGTTAGGATCTCCCATTATTCTCAACCTGTAGAATCTTTCTCGTAAGGTAATCATGAGTGCTTTCTATCATTATTTTTTGAAAGGGGTACCACCTATCTAGTATTATTTAAAATATATATAAGTAATAATGCATTGCAACTCATTTTCATGTAGAAATTTTATGTTGTCCTTTTGGGCTTCAATAGACCATCGACTCCACGGGGAAATATGTTCTCAACATATTTAGAACTCAGAATGCTTGGCTCCACAGACCAGTAGAAGTAGGTAATTGAAAATGTTCAGAAAATAATTATGCAACATGGGGAAAATGATGGTTTAATGGAAATGATGACATGAGACTTCGGGGAATAACTTATGTACAGTGAGATGTATGAGGGAAATTGGTCATGTATGCATAAAAATCAATAAGGTTCATAACTGATAAAATTTTTAAAATTTCAAGTACAATTCTTCTGATATGCTCTTGAATATCAGGATGGAGGGAAGAAATCAATAGAAAAAATAGGGAAGAAAACAAAACCAACTATACTACAACAGTATTGAAAGAAAAAATATATTGCATCAATGTCTCAAAAGGAAGATATCGTAACAACTATGTCTATATTATTTTCATTGATCAATAATACTTACATGATGACATAATTATGGAAAAATTGATCCAGACTTTATTTCTGATGACCATGCAAAACAAACAACAGAAAATAAAATTCAATAAACCAGAGTGACAAGAAAATCATAAGACAAAAATATATACAACAATAATATTTAGACAAAATAGAGTCAGTGATCAGGCTGGTTCCACATAATGTTTCAAGTGGGAACCATAGGTACTGTAAGAAGACAATCACTCATCCATGTATTTAAGAAGATATGAATTTGAGTCATGGATAAAAGCGATTTTGAAAGGACCTAACCATGAATTTTAGAATTTAGAATGTCTCCCTCTCTCAACATGGGTTGAGTCCCATAGTAATACATTGGCATCAATCTTAAATTCAACATGCCTTTTCTCATTTGTTAAAATACTTCTTCACCATTTGTTGCCTCATTTTCATATTTTCCAAGGAAAAATTCCTTTGTTCTTCCAGGGCTACCAATGTATTTATCCTTTGGGAAATATTAGAAGAATTTAATTCTTCACTTTGTAACATCAACTGTAAGGAAGAAATCTCTAGTTCGATAGGTAGAATAACCTCTTAGCCGTATACGAGCTGAAAGGGAGTAAATCCTGTACTTGATTTGGTTTTTGTATGGTCTTCCCAAAGAGAATAAGTTAGAAGTGTGTTCCATTAGAGATGTGATGTAGACCCCCTCCCTCACCTGGGGTCCACTCAACCTCCCGGTCTAGGATCGTTCACAATCGAGAGTTGGATCAATTCTTGAGGCCCTATTGAGACCCCAAAATCCTTTACACAAGTCCTTTAATTCTATGTGCAAGTCTAATGCTAGACCCGCAGGCTCTTTTTCTAAGCCCCTTTTTACCTTTAAAATATTGTAAATCTAATTCAGGCTATAGCCCCTTTCATTTCGTCCAAATCCTCATGTGATGTGCACTATGACTAGGCACTAACCCAAAAGGTGCTCTTTCAAAAATCCAGGCACTTCGGGCTTTGGGAGCTTCAACTTCTCCTCACTCCAGAATCGTCGAACACACAAACGACTGAAAAAGAGAAAGTATTGACGGTCTCAACTTATCGTCAAGATCTATAGCTCATGATGACTCTAGGAATTCAAGCTTCGATGACCTGACCCGCTCCAACACTCTATACTCTCAGAGTGTCGAGCCTTCGGAAAAATCGAGGATCCAACGACTCACACTTCTCCACTGATCTATGGTGTAGATCTACTTTGGGCCTCCGGACTTCAAAGATTCTCAAAACCCCAGAATTCCAATCCCTCGGAGAATCGAATTGGTGAAGCTCCGAAGGAAAAATATCAAAGGTCCACAATCCTCAACCATCGACAACCAATATCCTCTTCGCAACTCCGGGCTTCGACAGTTCTGACCTCAGAAACACACAACACTCGCGAAGTGCCAAACACCAAAATGGTTGATCGGATGAATCCTATTCCACCACCACATCGAGAGATTTACCCAGGTTCGCAACTCCGAGCTTCTAGAATACAGGCTACTCTTCCAACTTGTGATACCCCCCTAAGTGCTAAACCTTTGGACTATTGGATTGGGCGCCACGTTTCCTTCGAAAAATGATGACTAGGATGGACTCTGACCTTTATGCCTTTGATAATCCTCACAAACACTACACTTTGATTTCCTGTGGAGCACCAAGTCTCCCAACCTCCGTATTTCAGGATCTACTACCACGTGTTTCCTCTTGATCAACAGTCGAGATTTTCTCTACTGACTCAGACCTTCAAGAGTTCTTGACTCTTGGGACCTTTCACCTCTATTCCTCTAGAGTACTGAGGTTATGGACCATGGGATATAGCGCCATGTGTCCTCTACATCTTACAACCCATATGCACTCCACTCTTTGGAGCTTCGGGAGTCTTCACAAATCCTACATTAATATCCTCCTGGATGGATGGTCTTCCGGACTGCACAATCCACTAGCATGTGTCCCTTCTAATCAATGGTCGATATTTGATTCCAGACTTTGGAACTTCGGGAGTTCCAAATCCTTTGCGCTCAATACAAAAAATCTGTCAAAGTATTGTTCTCCCGAATGGTGAGATCTGTCACCACGTTTCTCATGCGCCAATGGCTAGGATGTTCTTTGGCCTTCAGATCTTCGAGACTCCCTTTCCTTCGCAGAAGGGTCTAGTTCTTCCAGACTTTTGTTATCCCAAACCACCCTAATCCACTGATAGGTGGCTTCACTGATGAACAACCTCGATTCACTTCAAGATTCGGGTCTTCCATAGGATTGTATCCTCTACAACAATAACATAAAAAGGCTGAACTTACGAAGTTCAAAGGACTTCATGTGTTAAACCCCGCGCTACTTAGCTAGATACGATGGTTGTCGATCCACGCACCTAGATAGGACAATTTGGATCTATCCTCCTCCTCTGCATGTTACTTCTGTGAATGTGTTGAACCTACACAAAATATATCTAGCTAAACAATAATACACACATTTGCAGAGAGAATTGGAGAAAGAAGAAGAAGGAGAGAAAGAATGAAAGAATTCTCATTAACCGTTGTGAATAATGAATAATTTACACATGATATACTATTTATAAATCAATGAGTGCGCACTGGAGAAGAACCAATGCGCCATAGTGGTGGTCTAGAGTGATCTGGACACACACCAACAGTTACAAGAGTGAACTTCCACCTAGTCTAGTCTCTCAGGCAGTTACAGGAGTGAACTGCCACCTAGTTGAGTTAACTAGTCCACTAGTCTTTAGTTAACTCACTAAACAAAGAGTAGTGAGGAGTTAAATCAAGGAATCAAGGCTATTGCGCCAATCGGGTCATGATACCAAGGCAAGGTCGCATTATCATGGTGATGATCCCAATGTTGCATGGTGACAAAACCAATGCAGCATCTAAACTCAACTCAACTAGTCAAACTGAAGTGTCAATTGAAAGAGAATATTCTCCAGGTGGAATATTCTCTCCTAAACTATAGGAGAATGGATAATGAATAATTATGACTAATAAACAAGGAAAAACTTTAGTAAAAATAAATCCTAGGTATGTGTGAAGTAACTCCAACACCCCCCCTGAACATCACTATGGTGAAAATAAAGAATGGGTCCCGACAACGAAGCCATGTGAGGAACCCAAATACAAAAGATACACTGAAAATAAAGTGAGGAAAGAGGGAAAACCTCATGGGAAATCCCCCCTCAAGGTACAATGTATGTAAAAAGAAGAACTACAGTTGTTAGGCAACTGTGTTCTTCACTCGAAGATGACTTCGCAAAGAATGGAACTTATGCTTAGTGAAGGTCTTGTTGAATATGTTTGCCGTTTGTTTTGCTGAAGAACAAAAATGTAATTCGATGATCCCCTCATGTACTAAGTCTCGTATTTAGTGCATGTGGATCTTGATGTGCTTCATTTGTTGCCTCTGAATTGGATCTCTATAGAACTTTAGAGTGCTCTGGTTGTCACACTAGATGATGATCAAATGATGAAACTAAATTCCCAACTCAATGAGAAAATTTTGTAGCCACATAGACTGAATGGTTATGTTAACTACCCCTCTGTACTCTGCCTCAGCTGAAGATAGAGAAATGGAAGCTTTCTTCTTGCTCAACCAATAGATAGGCCTGGAACCAAGACTAAGTGAGTATCCTGATGTGGACTTGTGATCAGTGTTATCGCCAACCCAGTTGGAATCAGTAAACCCGATGAGATCTAATGTAGATTATGCTTCATAATGAATCCCAAAGGTGATGGTGCCATGTACGTATCGAAGGATATGCTTTGAAGTCTTTCAATGTAGCTCATGTGGCTCCTACATGAACCTATAAACTACACCAACTGTATATGAGAGTTCTGGTCTAGAGTGTGTGAGATACAATATGATCCCCACTAGTTGTCTATACAGTGTGTTGTCAACCAGTAGAGTCTACCCTCCATCCTCAAGTTTGAATCTTGATAGAAAAGGAGTCATAGCAGACTTGCAGTCTATCATATGAAATCTCTCAAGGAGATCTCGTGCATACTTGGACTGAGACAATTTGATGCCTGATGCATCCTTACTGATCTCGAGTCCAAGGAAGAAGTGTAGCGGACCCATGTCCATCATCAAAAACCTATCATGTAGAATCCTCCTGACTGCACCAATCGCTAAAGTCGAGCACCCGGTGATCAACAAATCATCAACATACATAACTAAAAGTAGAAGTGAATTAGTCGTCCTAAGCATATAGACATTTGGGTATGATTTAAAATGTATAAAGTTCTATGACAAAAGGTAGGAATCCATCTTGGAATACCATGCCCTCGGAGCCTGCTTGAGGCCATAAAGTGACTTATTTAGTCGACAAACCAAATATGAGTCCTGCATAAATCCTTGGGGCTGCTCCATGTAGATCTCCTCAGAGAGATCACCATGAATAAATCCATTCTTCACATCCATCTGATGAACTTCCCATCCCTTGGCTTCCGCAATGGAAAGTGCCAATTGTATGGAATCCATATTCGCTACTAGAGCGAAGGTATCATCATAGTCAATACCATGAAATTGTTGAAATCCTTTGGAAACAAGCCTGGCTTTGTATCTGCTGATCTGTCCATCTGTTGCACTCTTGGTCCTGTAGACCCATATGCATCTGATAGGTTTCCTCCCAAAAGGAAGGGAAACCAGATCCCAAGTCTGGTTCTCAAGGAGGGAGTTGTACTCCTCCTACATGGCGGATTCCCAAAAGGTATTTCCAGTAGCCTCACCATAAGACTGTGGATCTGAAGACTGAACCAAGAAAATATGCCTAGAAGGGAATGGTTCAGTGGTAGTGAGTGCAACAGAAGGCTCCTCGAAATCAAATCGAGTCCTCCTAGTATCGATTGGATCACCAACAAGATCCCTTGCATCCTGAAGAGTAGTTTGTGCCCACTTGGGCCTCTTCTTTGGCTCTGTAACTTCATATGGATGCTATGACTCTGCAACTGCATCTTGATGCTATGACTTTGGATCTAACTGTACTGACTCTGAATCTAAATCTGAATCATTTGATTCCTCTAAATCATAACTCTCATTTGAATAAGAGTCGACATGTGCATGCTCATCATCTCGGATAGGTGGAAGAGTGAAGGTGTCTGCATGCGGTTGTTGAGGTACATGAGAGACACTTTCCTTGAAATGGACACTACACTCAATGATGAGTCGGTCCAAGGAAAGATCAATAAGCCGATATCCCTTCACATCGTTGGGGTATCGAACAAAAAATCACTCAGTGATATGTGGATCAAGTGCCTTCCTCTTGTCAGAGGGAATCTGGGCCCATGCACGTGAACTGAAAATGAGAAAGTGGGTTACTTCCAATTTGAGGCCGCTCCAAGCCTCATAGGGGGTCTTATCCTTGAAAAATATATGGGGAGATATATTTTGGATGTATGTTTCACAGTTAAGTGCTTCGGACCATAGTCGTTGTGGTAGTGACTTTGCATGCAACATGCAAGATGCCATCTTCTTTAGAGATCAATTTTTCCACTCAACAACTCTATTTTGTTGCAGAGTATAAGGAAATGTGTGTTGCAACTGAATCCCTGCCTCATGGTGAAGATTATGGATCTCATGATTCACATACTCTCCCCCATTATCAGTTCAGAGGAATTTGATCTTTTTTCCGAACTGTGTCTCAACCAAGGGTTTGAAATCTTTGAGGTGTTGAAAGACCTCATATTTTTTCCTGAGAAAGTAGATCCATGTAAAACGTGAAAAATCATCAAAAAAATTGAAAACAAACCTCACTTTGTTGATGGATGGATGCGAAAAAGGACCCATAAGGTCACTGTGGATCAGATCTAAAGGTGTAGAAGCTCGCTGAGACTTTCCTTTGTCAAATTTATCCTAAGGGTGTTTTCCGAGAACACATCCCTCACATACTCCCTTGGAGAGATGGATGTTTGGTAGACCATCAACTAATCTGTGCTTGCTAAGCTGTTGCATGTATTTGAAATTCAGATATCCAAACCTTTCGTGCCATATCCTACTACTTTAATCAGCATGAGTAAGTAGTAAAGCATAATCAGGTTCAATGAATTCAGAAAATTTATACAATCTAGAGTGATGATTTACCTCACTGATAGAAACCATGGAGTTGGTTTTCATGTCGTAGATGTCCATGGAATTTGGTGTGAAGATGAATTTCTTTCCGGTTTTGGAATTAGTCATATGATACATGGAGAGAAGGTTGAAAAAAAGTTTTGGAACATGCAACGCGTTCTCGAAGCTTTCGTTGGTGAGTTCAATCCTTCCTTTGCTAGTGACTTTGACAAAAGAGTTGTCCCCCATCAGAATAGGAGGACATTTGCATGCATCCAAAGAAGAATATACTGATTTTGAGGCATCCATGTGATGTGATGCTCCTGAATCAACTATCCAAGCATCGAGAGAGGAGTTGATGGAAATCAAGTCATGGCTAGAATTGCCTTTCTTGGAATTCAGATCTTCTGGATTCTTCTTCTTGGCACCCTTGGGGATGCGATCTCCAAGGTTGTTTTTCTTAAATATTTGAGACATCATATCTATTTTTTTTTGCATGCATGTGGATTCTGAATGGAATCCTTTGTGACAGTACGTGCATTTCTCCCCTTTTCTTCCATTTTCCCCTTTGGATCCAGAGGCATCAGTGAAGGGTTTTGTGTACCCTTCCTTCTTCAGACGTGCATCAAATTTCCATTTATATTTATATTTAGATTTCATATATTTGTAGCTTCCATCATGCATAGTGAGTGCATGCACCCTTGGGCCTTTGATTGTGCCCATGTTGATGAGATTGGTTTTCTCTTATGTCAGGGATTCGATAAAGTCCTCAAGAGAAGGCATCTTCCAAGTGGCTCCAGAGGTGAATATGAAAATATGGAATGTAGATACGAATACAGAGAATCCATGAAAAGTCTTGGAGAGAATGGTGAGAACCATTTCTTTCTCCTCCTTTGATTTATCAACCCCACAAGCTTTGAGTTGCGACAGTAAATCCTTGAATTTTGTAAAGAAATCTTCGATATTTTTGAAGCTTTTTGGATCCAATGTGAGAAGCTCCACCTCCAACATGTGTCCCCTCATCTCATTCTATTTTCCAAAGAGACCTTCCAAGGTGGTTCAGGCTTCATTGGGAGTTTTACAGGAAGATATGTGAAAAAGGAGATTGGGAGAAATAAGATTGCAAATTGTTTCGAGTGAGTCGTCCATGCGATTTAAATACTTGGATTTTCCTATGGCTGATGTCGGTTATGTATATGTATTCAAGGTTAACCTTTAAAAACCTCTGGTTCAGATATGTATGGATATTTTCTCCTTCCATGCAAAATAGTTGTAAGGTGTAAGAATGAATTCTTTTTGGAATTTCATCTTTCCGCTGTCTTCAATCTTTTGTACCTGCAAAAACATTTGGTGTAGATTTTTCTTAGCAGTTTGTTGGCTCTTATACCATGTAAATGTGTTGAACCTTCACATAATAGATCTAGATAAACAATAATACACACATTTTTAGAGGGAATTGGAGAAATAAGAATAAGGAGAGAAAGAATGAAATAATTCTCATTAACCATTGTGAATAATGAATAATTTACACATGATATACTTTGTATAACTCAATGAGTGCGCACTATAGAAGAAACAATGTTCCATAGTGGTGGTATAGATTGATATGGACACACACCCGTAGTTACGGGAGTGAACTTCCACCTAGTCTAGTCTCTTAGGTAGTTATGGGAGTGAACTGCCACCTAGTTGAGTTAACTAGTCAACTTGTCTTCAGTTAACTGACTAAACAAAGAGTAGTGAGGATTTAACTCAGGTAATCAAGGCTAATGTGCCACTCTAGTGATGATACCAAGTCAAGGTCAAATTAGCATGGTGATGATCCCAATTTTGCAAGGTGACAAAACCAATGCAACATCTAAACTCAACTCAACTAGTCAAACTCAAATGTCAATTGAAAGAGAATATTCTCTAGGCAGAATATTCTCTCCTAAATATAGGAGACTGGATAATGACTAATTATGACTAATAAACAAGGAAAAACATTAGGAAAAATAAATCCTAAGTGTGTGTGAAGTAACTCCAACACCTTCTTCCATCTAGACCTCGATCCAACGGTCCAGGTCTCCGCTCCAACCTATATCAATGGTTGTTGTAGCTTTCCCTCTATCTGTGCTCTATTCTTTCCTTTTAATGAAGGATTTTCAAAAATTTCAAAGGATTGGCCTTTGATTCTCCTTCCCATGGACCAATGACTTGGTCTCTACCTGCACTGCCTCTTCCGAGATTTGAACTTGCAACAAGTTCACCTCCTATGCACTATGTGCTCTTCCTCCTGATCTCATGAACAATTTAAATGTGTTCCTTCATCACTCTCCTTGCTGCCTCTAATATCTTCCTACGCACTCCTTGCTCTTTATCAACAATTTGAACCTTGGATTGTTCTCTCCTTATGCACTCCTTGTAGGGTTTGACACACACTTGTCTTATCTCTCCTGAGATTTAAACTTGCTCGGAATTGTAAGGGTTCCGACCCTCTGCCTCTCCTTTAGTGAGACCTTTTTCCCTCCTGACAACATAACTCTCTTTCTCTCGAGATTTTAAACTTGAAACATGTTTTCTCTGGCACACTCCTTGCAATGTCTTGATCCACTCTTTGTATATCTCCCTCCTCGAGGATTTCTCAACACTTGGCTAAGTGTTGTCCTGATGCACACTTCACACGGGTCTTCTTCAAAGATTCATGCTTCTTCTACTTAACAAACAAGTCTAAAAATACTCTTCCCTCACACTCCTTATGTGGCTCTCAGCGTATTCAGTAACTCTTTTGTGTTCTCCTAGAAACCTCCTCACATAACTTAAAACTAATTCTTTGCACACTTCTTGCACTTTCTCAATGCACTCCTTGCAGATCCCTCAGAGTATTTAGTAACCCTGGTATGTCTTCTTCAGAGTGTTCAACAACTATGATGTGCACTCCTTGCACAATTTTCCCTTCTTCTGAGTTTGAGCTTGTTCTGGTGTGCCCACCTGGCATGCTCTTCTCTGAACTCAAGACATATTTCGAAATAAACTCCTTGCATTGCCTTCACAGAGTTTTCAATCACTCTGGTGTGCACTCCTTGCACAAGCCTAAGAGCCCAGAACTACTCAGAAAATACAGATAGAAAAGTCTACCTACTCCTGCAAAGGGAATATTGAAACATCCACAACATTTCATAAACATACAAAAAACATCAAGAAACAAACATACACATAAAACACATAAAAACTTCATGAATAGAAAAAACTTCTCTTTGTGTTAATAAGAATGGTTTTGTACAAAATTTTACAGGGATGGATTGCTACAGAGTCTTCATCTCTTTTTCTTCTCCCCTCTTCTCTATTCAACAACTGACTTATGAATTTCGATACAAGGACTTTTTTACAAAAGAGGGGATCCTCAAGCCTTCCCTCCAGCTACCTACTTTCATTAAATTACATTCAATTTACAACTAGTCTGAATCAGATATAGATCTACTTACTACCATCCATTAAAGGTGACTCTACACATTACAATAATATGGCCTGTACAAAGACAATCACTTGGCTTTCTTGAGACTTACAATATTTAATACATTTAATTACATTTAAAAATTTTAAATTTGGGTGCAAAATGAGAGGGTTGGCACCTCGCTTTCCTTGGAATTTGTTCCTCCAAGTGCGTTGATGTGCTATATTGATGGAACTAATGAGGTGGAGTGATGCCCCTACATCATACTCCCATGCTGACAAAAATCATGAGCTCCTTCTCATGGCTCCCTTGTTGTTCCTGTTGAGATCCTCTAGGATCCCAAATCTGAATTTGGAGTTGTCCATATACTCCTGTTCTTTGTTGTTTTTGTTGTTGTTGTAGGTTCTCCCATGATTAGCTCCTCCTTGCTATTGGCTTCCTTCTCTGCTTCGTTCAACATCAACATCCTAATATCTTCAATCTCCTTGTCCAAATAGTCCATTGGTTGGCTCTTCTTTTGTAGTCTTCTCTATTGCATCTCATATTCATCATCCAATTCCAACTTAACTTGTTGGATGCACTGACTCTATGCAATTACCCTTTCCTCCAGGTCCTCTAATTCTTCACACAGTGTTAGCACATGTACTTCTTGAAAAATTTTGAAATTTGGCTGAGATATTGAGAAAAGAATTTTACTTGATTTCTTTGGGTATTCGACAAAATGTGTCTTTGGGTAACATTTTCTAAGTTTGGGGAAATATGGAAATATTGGCTTTATAGCCAATTTATCCCTGGATCTTCTTATGATTAAAAATTTATGAATTTTTGGATTTTAGCTAAAAATGTGTTCTCGGGATTATAACAGGGTCATATGTTCTGTTTATCAAAATTATTGGGCCCATAGGCCCAATATCCAATTAAGTCCATAAATCACCGAGCTAAGCACTTGCCATCAACACAAAACATGGATTAGCGCTCATACTTCATCAAGTCAAAGCACAACACACAAGTGCAAAGTGCAAAGTCACATGGAGGAGGAGCCCACAAGGGGGCGCCACAGTACTCTAAGCGTCGAAGTGTTATAGAACTACTTGTGTATATAAACACTAAGAAATGCCTCCAACATTATCGATGTGGGATATATCCCAATGGGAAAATTTAAAGATGCCTATCATTTTAAAACCTCAACGTCAAGTGCCTAGGCCTATATGCATTAGCTTTCAGGTGTAAAAAATTCTAGTGCAAGTTTCAAGGATCATCAAATCCTGAAACATTGACCAAGCGCCAAGTCTCGTTCAAGCACAAGATATGACCAAGGGAGAATCCAACAAATGGGTGTTCTAGTTGCATAATGCACTGAATAGAATTGGGAATAAGGGTTTCAAATGCCATTTGTACATTGAAAATGCCTATTCAAACCCTGGTATGTCCATGCAATTTTTCTCACATATAAAGTGCCAAGATTGAGACCATTTATAGGTGCCAAGCTCGTTGAATGAAAATCAAGTGTTAAATGTATCGCATGGGCATAGGAGAGGTAGGTAATAGTTTTCATGGCATTGTGGCAACAAGCAACAAAATTTCTAGAACTAATGATGGGATGCTCTTTGTTTACAATCTCTGTTTCATCGCCAAGTCATATGGTCAAACTCCATCAAAGTTTTCATGTGTGGAATAAATTCGCTTTAGGAAAAAACTAAAGAATGCTAAATGAGTAATCTAAAACACCTAATATTGTAATGACAAAGTAACATTTCCAGATTTTTATCAAGTTTAAAGAATGATCTCACAAAAGGGTATTAAACTCCATCTGCTGAGAGAAGACCACTCAGGTATCAAGTAATTTTATGATAGTGATTTATTTGTCATAGGCTTAGTCATTGACCAGAAGGATCGAGAAAAATGTCAAAATGAAATAGAAAAGGGAATATAAAGAAAGAATCTAAGAAGACTTGAAATATACATGTACCATCTTGGTCTCAGGAAAACAATTGAAACTCCAATGCGAGAGTAAAAATACCGTTGTTCCATATTCCCTAGAGATGTGAATTGCCTATTGATGTAGTATTTTTGTGTGATCTCGATTCCTATATGTAATTATTGACTATCATGCAAATGAAGATATTGCCATTCACATGGAGATGCTTGAAAGTTAGGCAGTTCCAGAGGCCATGCACTGATGAGATTTCTGACTTAGGGTGCTTAGTCATATTGATTTGCAGAGTGGAACTTCTACAAGTAATAGATATTAGTCTCATCTACCATTTTATCTGAGGACAAGGCATAATAAAACTCTATGTGGGGTTTAATGTACTAGAGATATTTGATAAAATCTACCAATTGTTTGGAGGAGATGTGCTTCATGTGATAATCAATTCAACAGAGGGAGTTACAAATATCTATAAATAATTTATGACATTTGAGACTGCGCATTTCATTATGGACCAAATGATATCTTTTGTTTCATTCATCGTCCACTCTTCCATCATTCTATCCCAAGCAATTACTCTATCAATTACAATTGTATCTCACAACAATGCCTTGTTGGAACTACTCGTGTCAAATAATTTTGTTGAGATTAAGAGAAATTTTTTCAAATGTGTGAGCAAAGAGAATTTGATCCTACCTATGTTGGGATGTCCCCATTCCAATATCTTTTGAGTGAAATACATGGAGGCAATTCTCTGCAAACAAAGTTGACTATGTTCCAGCTCCAAGAGCTCATGTGAAAAGTTATGCAGTCATCCGCACAAGAGGATTTATAATAAGATGAAAGAGCATGGTATGAAACTTGATGTTATGGTTTTTCGATAGAGAATGCCTGGACTACTAAAATTATATTTATTCAATGACATTCTTTCCCTTCTAAACATATTTTCGAGGTGAGCACAAGCAAAAGTGATAGTTATAGAAAGTTCGACTTCCTTATTTGGGAGATGTGAATACAATTGCTTTTGTGGACAATAATAATATTTTTTGTTGGTGACATAAAAACTGACAACAAGAAGGTAACTAGCAATAGAAGGCCCCAGACAGAGAATTGTGCTTCTTAAGAATACTAGCAATACCTTACCTCTGTTGACAAATCAAATCAATTCTTTAGTTGTTATAGGACCTAATGAAAATGATACAAAATAAATTATTTCTTCATGTTTCTTGCATGACCCAACATGGGTGCAAAATCAACTCTTTTTCGGCAAGTATGCTTGGAAGTTATCTTGGCACAACTTGGGGTAGCCGGTGTCAATGCCCAGGGTGATACAATTACTTTGGATGATGTAGGAATAAAACAATTGCATGTTGTTACATACAATGGACAACAAAGACCATACTTTGTGATATTTATTACCACACTATATTGGATGAGTTTTCTATGGTCTGGGGTATGTTGCTCATGAACCACTTGCAGTATTGTGTACATCACATGGATATTTTTAACCAAATACTCTTCAATTGAGCAATGGTTCAACTTGTTTTTTTTTTCTTTTCGAGCATCCCTAATTTCAGAAGAACTTGGATGTCTTCTGATCTATATGCAGGTGGCAGGGATAAGAAATTGTTGGCTCAAGGGGTACAACAGATTCAATATCATGATATTTCCAGGAAATCAAAGACATATGAAGTAGCAATCAATTTTTGATTCTCGGGCAAAAAATCAATAGATGGATTTTGATGAGATGGGAATCAAAGGGATACAAATGGAAAAGATCAAATCTCAGATCTCAAGGAAGTTTTCAAGAAAAATCATTGCGCTATGCAAACACTATAGGTAGCATTTGTGCAGCGGTAGCTTCCATTTTCTATGCAAGGATGGCATACCGTGCCACATATTTTGGAGGTTTTTAGGATCCCAGGGCAAAGCTAGAAGATGGCACAATGATGTAATCAACACCTGATAGCCAAATATGTGGACACAGTTGGTAGTTAGAGACAAATGGTACATTGAAAACTTATTCCAGATTCCAAGGAGATTTTATCTAGCAATCTTCCAAATAGCTTAAGACATTGCATCCTTTTCCTTAATTTAGTTTATGTTTTTATGTTTTGTATTGTATTTGATTTCCAACAAAATAGAAAATAGTTCACATCTATCAACATCTTTCTGTAACTATTACCTAGAAGTTAGGAGATCATTTACAAGTGTCAAGAAGTCTTGTAATTATTTTCTATTTTTAGAAAAATTCTGGAGAGCTTGAACTCTTGAGCTAGGTTTTGTAAAAGGTCTATATATTCATATGCAAAAGAATAAAAAAGGGTTCGCCCTGAAGGAGGAGAAAAACTATTGTATTGTGTATCTTTTTCCTAAACATTTTTATGAGTTAAATGCAGAAGTACAGTGCTTTCATGAAGCATAGATTTATTGTGGTGTTGTTCTAAGTATGTATTTTTCTTTGTAATGCTAATTTCCATTAATGTTTATTCTTTTCTAGTATTTGGATGAGAGTATATGTTTGTAATTAATCTTTATCTGATGCTCCATTCATGCAATAAGTAATTTTCTATGTGTTGAATATTTCATGTTCATAATTCATCCCTGCTTGATGCTCTGCTCATAGTAATCAATCTTTCTATATTTCATCTAAAGTTACATTGAGAATTCATCCTTTGCTAGATGCTTTAAATGTGATGGGATGTCCCATTTTATTTTCTTCTGCCATGTCAATACTTATTATTTGCTAAAAAAACATCACTTACCTTGCCTGTGTCTTCATAAAGTGCACAACCAGTCATTAACTCAATATATTTAAGCTTAGAGTTTGACTCCACTTCCCAATGGTTTCTTCCTCAAGCTTGTCTTACCAACCCTTTTAAAAAAAAAAAAAAAAACCTATCTTATATTATAATTTGACCCCTGAGTGTTATTGTTGTATATTTCTTGAGTGTGAAAGCCTTTTGGATTTTGAGAGAGCCCTCTCTGATTGTATAGGTCAGAATACAATCTAAATTTGTTTGAAATAGTTACCTTGGGGTTTCTTTGATACAACCCAAAGAAAATAACAAGTGCTAACATTTTGGCACCGTTGTCGGGGATCCAAAGACTATGTATATTCCTCGGAAATAAAGACATGGTTGAGTTCTAAGGTCTAAGAGCAACATGAACTTAGGCACATATTGGTTGTATTCCTGCTCTGGCAACTCCACACATCAAAAAATCAGTTTGAAGGTGATTCCAATGGTAGAAGAATCCAAAGATAAAGATTCCATGGTGACTTCTTTGTTCAAAGAGCTTGGAGTATTAAGGATTTATTGATTTTAGAATGGAAAGCTTAGCTTTCGATCCCGATACTTCATCAAACAAAACAACAAGGTTTGTGGAAGACCTTGTTTCTCTTCAAGATTTTAGAGAATAGATTGATATGTTTTCTAGTGATCAATGGTATGAATATATTCATTCAACTTTGTTTTCTTATTTAGATTTGTGCAATATATTTAGTCAAGAAGATAAGTTTGATTGTTTAAATAAAATCGCCAAGGAACTTGAGATAGAACAAGAAAACTTGTTTGTTCAAAGAAAGTCTCAAGATCTTCTTTGTTAGGAAATTTCTTTTGAAGATATTTATGAGCAACAATAGGAAGAGTATGAATAAAAAACAAATGAATCATTATTGATGTATTCAGAGAAGTATAAAAGAGGATATGAGGATGCAGTGGTTGATATCCAGAAGTAATATGGGTTTAGTTCAAAGGAATATAAGAAAGTTGTTGAATCTTCGTTTGAAAATGATCATTATGTTTATAATGAAAATCCCGATGAAATAGAACAAGGAACAACAATTAACAATGGAGGGAAATCTTGTCTTATTGTTGATCTTCAAAAAAGGATAACAACTCATGTTCTTCAGGATCTGTTTTCATTTTTGTTGGAATCATCAAAGAAGGTGAACCTTGTAGTATTTTTGGATCAAGGATACCAGTTTTGGCATAAGTTTGAATTTCCTTTATCTAAATTTTTATTTTTTCCCGGAAAAATTGAATGCATCCTTCAGTCAACGATTCAATTGTTTTATTGGCTTCACTGGCACTTTTGCAGTACTTAATTGAGCAGTAATTTTCAATAAATTAGAGTAGTATTGTATGCCAATAAGCTCAACACTCCGAACATCATATTCAATAGTTTTTAGTTTGGTTTTAATAATTTTCGTTTGCAGTAATGTACAATTACAAGTTTAGTTTAATTTTTGGTTTCGGTTGCAGGCTTAGTTAGTTGAAAAATAGGTCACAGTTTGCATGTTGAAGGTTTCATAAAGGTGGGAGCATCCCAATAGATCATGCATAGGGTCTACGAGTTCTTTTCTGCCTCGCAGGGAGGACAATATCCCCATTAGAGACGATGTTAACACATGTACTTATTGAAATTTTTTGTAATTTGGCCGAGATATTGAGCAAAAACGTTTACTTGATTTCTTTGGGTATTCGAAAAAATGTGGCTTTGGGAAACATTTTATAAGTTTGGGGAAATATAAATTTTTTATCTTTATAGCCAATTTATCCCTCGGTCTTCTTATGATTAAAAAATTATGATTTTTTGTCTTTTAGCCAAAAATGTGTTCTCCGGATTATAACAGGGTCATATGTTCTGTTTATCAAAATTATTGGGCCCACAGGCCCAATCTCCAATTAAGTCCATAAATCACCGTGCTAATCACCTTCCATCAACACACAACATGTATTAGTGCTCATACATCATCAAGTCAAAGCACAACGCACAAGTGCTAAGTGCAAAGTCACATGGAGGAGGAGCCCACGAGGGGGCACCACTGTACTCTACACGTCGAAGTGTTATAGAACTAATTATGTATATGAACACTTAAAAATTCCTCCAATGTTATTGATCTGGGATATATCCCAGTGGGAAAATTTAAAGCGACCTAGAATTGTAAAAACTCAACACCAAGTGCCCGGGCCGGTATGCATTGGTTGTCAGGTGTCAAGACTACTAGTGCAAGTTTTAGGCATTCATCAAAGCTTGAGACATTGACCAAGCACTAAGTCTCATTCAAGAACAAGCTATGATGAAGGGAGAAGCCAAAAAAGGGGTGTTCTAGTTGCACAATGCACCGAATAGAATTGGGAACAAGGGTTTTAAATACCAAATGTACATTGAAAATGCCTATTCAAACCCTCTTATGTACATGTGATTCTTGTCACATATGGACCACCAAGATTGAGACCATTTACATGTGCCAAGATCGTTGAAGGGAAACCGAGTGTTAAATGTATCACATGGGAACGAGATAGGAAGGGAATAGTTTCCATGGCTTTGTGGAAACAAGCAACAAAATTGTTGGAGCTAATGATGGGATGGTATCTATTTACAATCTTTGTTTCATCACCAAATCAGATGGTCAAACGCCAGAAAAGTTTACAAATGTCTACTAAATTCTCTTTAGGAAAAATATAAAGGACGTCGAATGAGTAATCTAAAACACCTAATATTGTAATGACAGAGTAACATTTCCAGAGGTTGATTAAGTTGAAACAATGATCTCACAAAAGGGTATTAAACTCCATCTGCTGAGAGAAGATCGCTTAGGTATCAAGTAATGTTATGATAGTGATTTATCTATCACAAGATTAGTCATCACCCAGAAGGATCGAGCAAATTGTTAAAATGAAATAGCAAAGGGAATATAAAGCAATAAGCCAAGAAGAATTGGACATTACATGTACCATCTTAGTTTCAGGAAAACAAGTGAAACTCCAATGCTAGGGTAAAAATGACGATGTTCCATGTTACCTGGAGATGTGAATTGCTTATTGATGATGGATTTTTGTGTTTCTCGATTCCTATATGTCATTATTGACTATCATTCCAGCGAAGATATTGGCATTCACATGGAGATGAACTGGCAGTCAGGCAGTTCCAGAGGCCATGTGCTGATGAGATTTTTGAGTTACAGTGCACAGTCATATTGATTTGTGGAGTGGAACTTCTACAAGTAAAATATATTAGTCTCATCTACCATTTTATCCGAGTACAAGGCATAGTCAAGCTCTATGTGGGTTTTAATGTACTAGAGATATTTGATAAATTTTGCCAATCATTTGGAGGAGATGTGCTTCATGTGTTAATCAATTCAGCACAGGGAGTTACAAATAGATATAAATAATTTATGGCATTTGAGAATGTGTGTTCCATTCTAGACCAAATGATAGTTGTTGTTGCATTCATCGTCCACTCTTCCATCATTCTAGCCTGGGCAATTACTCTATCAACTGCAATCATATCTCACAACAATTCCTTGTTGGCATTACTTGTGTCAAATAATTTTGCTGAGATTAAGATAAATGTTTTAAAACTTGTGAGAAAAGAGAAATTGATCCTACCTATGTTGGGATGTCCCCATTCCAATATATTTTGAGTGAAATATATGGAGGAAATTCTCTGTGAACAAAGTTTATTATGTTCCAGCTCCAAGACCTCATGTGAAAAGGTATGCATTCATCCACAAAAGAGGATTTCTAATCAGATGAAAGAGCATGGTATGGAACTTCATGTTATGGCTTTTTGACAGAGAATGCCTGAACTAATAAAATCAAACTTATTCAATGTCATTCTTTCCCTTCTAAACAGATTTTTGAGGTGAACACAAGCAAAAGTAATAGTTATAGAAAGTTCGACCCCCTTATTTGGGAACTGTGAATACAATTTCTTTTGTGGACAATAACAAGATTTTTTGTTGGTGACAGAGAAACTCACATCAAGAAGGAAATTACATTAGAAGGCTCCTGACAGGGATTTGTGCTTCTCAAGAATACTGGCAATACCTTACCTCTTTTGAAAAATCAAATCAATTCTTTAGCCGTTATAGGACCTATTGAAAATGCTACAAAAGAAATTCTTTCTTCATGTTTCTTACAGGACCCAACATGGGTGAAAAATCAACTCTTTTTTGGCAAGTATGCTTGGCAGCTATCTTGGCACATCTTGGGGTAGCCGGTGTGAATTCCCAAGGTGATACAATTACTTTGGATGATGTAGGAATAAAATAGTTGCATGTTGTTACACACACTGGAGAGAAAAGGCCATGCTTTGTGATATTTATTAACGTGTTATATTGGATGAGTTTTCTATGGACCGGGGTCTGTTTCTCATGAACCACTTGTAGGATGGAGTACAACACATCGATATTTTAACCAAAATACTCTTCAATCCAACAATGGCTCAACTTGGTTTTTGTTTATTTCGAGCATATCTAATTTCAAAAGCACATGGTTGTCTTCTAATCTATATGCAGGTGGCAGGGATAAGGAATTGTTGGCTCAAGGGTTACAACAGAGTCAATATCTTGAGATTTCCAGGAAATCAAAGATATATGAAGTAGCAATCAGTTTTTCATTCCCAAGCAAAAAATCAATAGATGGATTTTGATGAGGTGGAAATCAAAGGGATACAAATGGCAGAGATCAAATATAAAATCTCAAGGAAGTTTTCAAGAAAATCCACTTCTCTACAGAAGTTCGCTATGCAAACGCTATAGGTAGAATTTGTGCAGCGTTAGCTTCAGTTTGCTACACAAAGATGGCATGTTTTTCCACATCTTCTGGATCTTTTTCAGGATCTCAGGGAAAATCTAGTAGATGGCATAAGGATGTAATCAACACATGATAGCCAAATATGTGGACACGATTGGTAGTTAGACACAAATGGTACAATGAAAACTTATTCCATATTCCAAGGAGATTAGATCTAGCAACCTTCGAAACAACTCTAGAGATTGCATCCTTTTCCTTAATTTAGTTTCTTTTTATGATTTGTATTTGATTTGATTTCTAGAAAAATAAAAAACAATTCACATATGTCAACATATTTTTGTACTTGTTACCTAGAAGTTAGGAGGTCATTTAAAGGTGTCAAGCAGTCTTGTAACTATTTTCTATTTTTAGAAAATCTCTAGAGAGCTTAAAATATTGAGCTAGGTTTTGTAAAAGGTCTATATGTTAATATGCAAAAGACTAAAAAAAGGTTCAACCTAAAGGAGGAGAAAAACTATTGTAATGTGTATCTTTTTCCTGAACATTTTTATGAGTTAAATGAAAAAGTACAGTGCTTTCATGAAGCAGAGATTTATTACAATGTTTCTCTAAGTATGTCTTTTCCTTTGTAATTCTCATTTCCATTAATGTTTATTGTTTTCCAGTGTTTGAATGAGAGTATATGTTTGGAATTTGTCTTTATTTGATGTTCCATTCATGCAGTGAATACTTGTCTATGTGTTGAAGATTTCATGTTTAGAATTCATCCTTGCTTGATGCACTGCTCATAGTAATCAATATTTATGTATTTCATCTAAAGTTACATTTAGAACTCATCCTTTTCTAGATTCTCTCAATGTGATGGGATGTCCCCTTCTATTTGTTTCTGCCATCTAAATACTTATTATTTGTTGAAAAACACCACTTACCTTGCCTCTATTTTCAGAAAGTGCACAACCAATCATTAAATCAATATATTTAAGGTCAAACTTTGACTTCATTTCCCAATGTTTTGCTCCTCAATCTTGTCTTACCAACCATTTTAAAACAAAACAAAAACACCTATCTTATATAAGAAACTGACGTCTAAGTGTTATTATTGTATATTTCTTGAGTGTGAAATCCTTTTTTTTTTTTTTCGAGAGAGCTCCTTTTTTCTTTCGAGAGAGCCCTATATGATTCTATAGGTCATAATACAATCTAAAGTTGGTTGAAATAGTTACCTTGGGGTTTATTTGATACATCTCAAAGAAAATACCAAGTGCTAACACACAGATCAATGGGTACATCATCTTGATATCCCATGATAATTTCATCTCTTGTGGCATTAGCTTTCCATGCCACTGCAGATTGCATTTCCACAACAATTTTACTGAGCTACTGCCCAACTATCTCCTCTGACATTTTCATTTCTATCAGGTTCTCGTACTCCTGATATAGATCAACAAAATCTATGTTGTTTGTTGTTCTCTCTTCTACTGCAGGCTCAAATTATGCAGTCATCTCATGTTCATCTCCCTTACTAAAAATTTTGATCAATTCTTTTGAATGCTCTTCTTCTTCTTCCTTCTCCTAGGAATATTTTAATGTCTACTCCTCCTTTATGACATTCTTGTCTAGATGGCGGTCCTCTGTTGCACCTTCAACATGTGCACTGGCCTATACTCGGATGCTTGGTATGAATATGTTGATTCCTTTAATGATGAAAATATGCCTTTGATTATCCTCCTTTATCATCATTTCTTGATGATCTAAACTCCTCTCCTATGAGTTCATGAGACTCTTAAACAGTCTCATCTTATTCTCCTCGCCCACCTGAAAATTGTTTTTTTATGACCTTCCCTCCCAATAGTCTATGAGATGTTTGCTTGATCTCTCTCTATTTCCCTCCTGACAATTTGAACTTACACTTCTTCCCTCCTTTCATTCTACAAGATATTCAACTGATCTCATCTCATTTCCCTCCTATAAATTTGCATTATCACCTCTTCCCACCTGGAATTTTATGAGATCTTTAGCTGATATCTTCTCATTGCCCACCTAGAAATATAAAAGTTCACCTCTTCTCTCATGGCAGTCTATGAGATCTTGATTTGATATTTCTTCCTCATCACTGAGGTTCCTTCCAACCTTTGGCTTGCATACGAAAACCATATCCTCTATGGCACTAGATTTTTCAACACGCCTCAGCCAATTCCTAAACACCTGTTCCTTCCTCTTGGAAACCAACTGTTGAATACACCACTTTTCTCTCTTCTTCATGGGCCATTTGTACCTCCATATCACTTGTGCCTCCTGTTGCATATTCTTCCACTGAAACTTCAACTAACTGAGCTCCTCTTGCATATCGTTGAGCTCTTTTTCCATTTCTTTTTGGCTCATTTTCTTTTGGTCTCCACTTCGACATTGCCTATGGCCTTCAGTAGCCATCTTCTTTTTATCGCTAAGCTAAATTATATCTCTAATACCACTTGATTCAGATCCCCTCCATCACCCAAGGTCCACTCAAGCTCCCAGTCTAGGAGCATTCACAATCGGTAGTTGGATCAGCTCTTCGGGCCCTACTGAGCCCCCAAAATCCTTTACAGAGGTCCTTTCATTCTATGTGCAGGTCCAATACTAGACCCATGGTCTATTTTTCTAAGCCCCTTTTAACCTTTAAAATATTATAAATCTAATTCGGGCCCTATCCCATTTCGTTTTGACCAAATCCTCATGTGATCACGTGATGTGACCAGGCGCTAACCCAAAAGGTGCTCTTTCAGAATTTCGATCACTTCGGGCTCTGGGAAATTCAAATTCTCCTCTCTCAAAAACTGTCAAACATGTAAAACTCTGAACAAGAGAAAGGATCAACGGTCTCAAATTCTCGTCGATATCTATGGGTCACTATGACTCCGGGAATTTGGGCTTTGATGAACTAACCCGCTCCAACACTCTATGCTCCCAGAGTGTCGAACCTCCAGACCACTCAGGGATCCAACGAATCACACTTCTCCACTGATCTTTGGTGTAGATCTACTCCGGTCCTCTGGAATTTGAAGGTTCTCACAACCTCAGAATTCCAATCCCTCAAAGCACTGAATTGGCGAACCTTTGAAGGAAAAAGATCAATGGTCTAGAATCCTTAGCCAACTGACGGTCGAGATATTCTTCACAACTCTGGGCTTCGAGAGTTATGACTACACTAACACACAACACTCATGAAGTGTCGAATGCCTAAATGGTTGATCGAATGACTCATATTCCACAACCAGATCAATGACTCTCCCCAGCTTTGTAGCTCTAGGCTTCGACAATCCTAGCTATTGTTCCAACATGTGATAACCCCCCAGAATGATAAACCTTCGAACTGCTAGATCAAGCACCACATTTACTTTGCAAAAGGACGAATAGGATGGAATATTTCCTTTGAGCCTCTAGGAATCCTCCTAAACACTACACATTGATTTCCTCTAGAGTCTCAAGTCTCCTGACCTTTGTATTTCAGGATCTATTGCCATGTGTTTCTTCCTGATCGATGATCAAGATTTTCTCCACTGAATCGAAGCTTCAGGAGTTATGGAATCTTGGGACCTTTCACCTCTGTTCCTCCAGAGTACTCAGGTTCCAGACCATGGGATCTAGCTCCATGTATCCTCTACATCTGATGGCCTAGATGCACTCAACTCTTCAGAGCTTCAGGAGTCTTGAACACTCTTGTGTTGATGTCCTCCTGGATGGTCGATATTCCAAACTATGAGATCCAATGGCACATGTCCCTTCTAATCAATAGTTCATATTTGATTCCAAACTTCAGAACTTTGGGGGTTTTGAATCCTATGCACCCAATACAAAAAATCTGTCGAAGTATCACACTCCCGAACGATGATATATGTCACCACATGTCTCCTGTGCCAATGGATAGGATGTGCTCTGGCCTTCAGTGCTTTGATACTCCCTTTCCTTCACACACAGGTCCAGTTCTTTTGTACTATTGTTATCCTGAACCACCCTAATCCACTGACACATGGCTTCACCGATGAATGACCTCGATTGACTTCAGGCTTTGGGACTTTGTAAGGCTTGTCTCCTCTACAAAAATAACACAAAAAGGCTGAACTTATGAAGTTTACAGGACTTCAGGGGTTAAACCCCACGCTACTTACCTGGATCCGACGGTTGTCAATCCACATGCCTAGATTCGACGACTAGGATCTATCCTCCTCCTCTACGCATTCCTTCTTCCATCTAGACCTCGATCCAATGGTCCAGGCTTGCTCTCCAACCTAGATCAATGGTTGTCATAGCTTTCCCCCTATCCGTGATCTACGCTTTCCTTCTAATGAAGGATTTTGAAATTTTTCAATGGCTTGGCCTTTGATTCACCTTCCATCGGGCCAGTGACTTGGTCTTTGCCTGCATTGCCTCTTCCGAGCTTTCAACTTGCAAAAATTTCACCTCCTTTTCACTTTGTGCTCTTCCTCCTGAGATCAAGAACACTTTCAGTGTGTTCCTTCAACACTCTCCTTGTTTCCTCTGAAATTCTAAAGACTTCAAACTTAACTATTTTCTCTAATATCTTCATGTGCACTCCTTGCCCTTTCTCAACAATCTGCACCTTGGAAAATTCTTTCCTTCTACATTCCTTGCAGGTATTTACACACACTTTTTCTAGCTCTCCTAATATTTAAACTTTCTTGTACTTATAAGGGTCCCGACCCTCTACCTCTCCTTCAGTGATACCTTTTTCCCTCCTGGAAATAGAGTGCTCCTTCTCCTGAGCTTTTAAACTTCAAACATGTTTTCTTTGGTGCACTCCTTGCACTGGCTCGATGCACTCCTTGTAGAGCTTCCTCCTCGAGGATTTCTCAACACTTGGATAAGTGTTGTCCTAGTGCATACTTCACACGGGTCTTCTTCAAAACTTCATACTTATTCTACCTAACAAACGAGTCTAAAAAGAATCTTCCCTCACACTCCTTGCGTGGATCTTAGAGTACTCAATAAGTCTGTCGTGCTCTCCTAGAAACCTCCTCATAGAACTTAAAACTAATTCCTTGCACACTCCCTTTTCTAATTCTCAATGCCCTCCTTCCATAACCCTCAGAGTATTCAATAACTCTAGTATTTCTTCTTTAGAGTGTTCAACAACTCTGATGTGCACTCCTCGCATAGATTTCCCTTTTTTTGAGTTTGAGTTTTTTTTGGTGTGCCCACCTGACACACTCTTCTCTGAACTCGAGACAGAGTTTGAAACACACTCATTTTGTTGGATTCACAGAGTTTTCAATCACTCTGATGTGCACTCCTTTCACAATCCTAAGAGCCCAAAACTACTCATAAACTACAGATAGAGAAGTCTAACTACTCCTGCAAAGGGAATATTGAAACATCCACAACATTTCATAAAAATATAGAAAACATCTAGAATCAAACATACACATAAAACACATAAAAACTTCATGAACATTAAAAAATGCTCTTTGTAATAATCTGAATGGTTATGTACAAAATTTTATAGGGCTAGACTATTACAAAGTCTCCAACTCTTTTTCTTGTCCCCTCTTCTCTATTCAACAACTGACTAATGAATTTTGATACAAGGAATTTTTTACAAAAGAGGAGCTCCTCGAGCCTTCCCTATAGCTACCTACTTTCATTAAATTTCATCCAATTTATAACTATTCCAGATCGAATCTATATCTACTTACTCTCAGCCATGAAAGGAAACTCTACACATTACAATAATCTGGCTTGTACAAAGACAATCGATTGGATTTCTTGAGCCTTACAATATTTAATACATTTAATTACATTTAAAAAATTTAAATTTAGGCGCAAAATGAGAGGGATAGTGCCTCTCTTTCCTTAGAATTTGTTCCTCCAAGTGCATTGATGTGCTGGCTTGCTGGTGTTGATGAGGTGGAGCAATGGTCCTACATCACGAGGTTTTTCTTCTATTATTCTCTTTATAATCTTAACCAGATTCTTGTTAGTTGACTCTACTTGTCCATTTCCCTAAGGATAATAACTAGATGAAGTGAAATGATTGACACCTATTTTAGCCAGAAATTGGGTCAATTTTGGAGAAATGAAGGTTGGACCATTGTCTGTAATGATTTCTAATGGAAGGCCAAATCTGAAAAATATATTAGATTCTAGAAAAGAAATTGCTTGTTCATCTTGCACATGTTTAAGAGGGACAACCTTAGTCCATTTAGTAAAGTAATCAATGGATGTCAAAATAAAGATATGCCCTATAGAGGATGGAGGATTGATTGGACCAAAAAATTCTAGACCCCACTTAGAAAAAGGGAAATCTAGAAGGGCAGGTTGTAAGGGCATGGAAGAAAGATGTTCTTTACCAGTGCATTTTTGTCATTTATCACAGGACCTTGCAAATTTATAGGAATAATGAAAGATCAAAGGCCAGTAATAACCATTTCTTATGATTTTAAAAGAAGGAGATTTAGCAAAAAAATGGCCACCAATATGAATGAAAGATGTTGATGATCCATGTATTTCGTGTAATAATTTATGTGCTTCCTCATCATTTACACATCATAGCAACAAACGATCAGTAGATCTTCAAAACAAGGAGTCTCCTAAAATGATATACTTAGAATATTCAAGTAAGAGTCTTCTTCTTTGATGAGGATCCATCTCATATAGGAACCTTTGATACTGCAAATAATACACCATATTTTTATACCAATGATGCTCAGATATAGAGAGATTTTGATTTTCAATATAAAATAGTGTCTAAAGAGGGTTATCTTTATTGTCAAGTTCTTCACTTGGTTCAGGATGCTGATCTAAGTGAAAGGATAAGTCTCATCCCTTGATTTTCTTTGAAGTCATAATTGTCAAATCATGCTCCTAAATGTTTGCAAGCCAATGTGCAAGTTTTCCTGAAAGATAAGTTTGTGAAAGTAGAAGCTTGACAACAGGAAAATGGACTTTTACCTGCATATGTTTTCCCAAAATAAAATGGCAAAATTTTTCTATAGATTTGACAAGAGAGAAAGAATGTTTTTAAATATAAGAGTATTTGAACTCATCATCTGATATACTTTGAATCATGTAAGCTACATTATTTTCATTGTTTTGGTCATCACATTGTAAGAGGATAGTAGAAATTGCTTCCTTAGTGGCACTGGTATATACGATGAAATCTTTCTCAAAATTTGGTTTCACAAAAACCAATGCAGAACTGATCGCCTTCTTAATCCCAAGGAAAGTATTTTTGACATCATCTGTCCAAGAAAAAGAACGATCTTTCTTTAAAATATTATGGATTGGTTTAACCATGACAAAAAAATCAAGAACAAATCTACAAACAAAGTTAATAATTCGCATGAAAGCTTGAACTTCTTTCTTGGAGGTGGGGGAAGGGAGGTTTAGAATAACAATAATCCTCTCAGGATCTATACTTATCCCTTAATAAAAAACAATGTGACTGAGAATCTTACCCTTCGTCACACTGAAAATATATTTCGAAGGATTTAAAGAAATGCCAAATTTTCTACAACACATGAGAATTTTTCTAAGATGACCAAAATGATCCAACCGGTTTTTAGAATAAACAATCAAATCATCAAGATAAACTTGGATAATATTACCGATTAGATCATCAAAATCTATCTACATAGCTCCTTGAAAGGTGGCACCTGCATTAGATAATACAAATGTCACACTTTCATAAGAAAATGTGCCCCAACATGTGGTAAATGTGGTTTTATATCTATCAATCCTTTTTACCTTGATTTGATTATATCCAGAAAAACCGTCAAGTAAGGACATCATTTGAGACCCTACGACCTGTTGTAAAATCATCTCCATATCAGGAAGCGAAAAATGGTCTTTGACACTTGCCTTATTTAATGCCTGGAAATCGACACATAATCTGATTTGACCAGTATTTTTCCAAACAAGGACCAGACTTGAAACCCATTCAAAATACTTAACTGGAAAGATTATATGAGCTTTCAACAATTTTTCCAATTCTTTCCTAATGGTGGCTTCAAGTGCATGATTAATAGGTCTTTTCCTTTGTCTAACTGGTTTTTTCCCTTCCTTGATAGGAATAGCATGTTGTATGAGAGTAGGATCAAAACCATGAAGATCCTTGTATGACCAAGAAAAAACATCTTGAAACTCATGAAGTAATTCCTTGAATTTCGTTTTTTCTTCATCAAAACATTGGGCACCTATTATAATGATCTACGGAATTCGGATGTCCCAATATTCAAGGAAATTGTATCACCAACTTTCCTTTTTGACGCCTATGCCTTATGTGTTTCTTTGTTGCCTATATCACTTGACGAAAAATGAACTTTTGAGAGAATTCAAGCCTCTAGGAAATTTTTCATCCTCAACGGTGATGATTTATTTGGGCTTAAAAGGTTCATTTTGTATGAAAGTGCAAATTCCTTCGTCACCCGGGAAAACTTGTCATGATTCTACGTTGTCAGGGAGGTGAGGATAGTAGAGAGATTGAAACATACAATCATGTCTTTGAGGTAAAAATTTTCGAGTAGGATATGTTGGACACACCGACTACATTAAGAGGGGGGAGGTGAACAATGTAGGGCTATTTTCACAAACTTCCCTTTACACAACACTCCTTAGTTAGAAATCACCATTTTATTCATTACTTACTGTTGTCTTTTATAACTAGTTAAATTTGAACATGAATCAACAACATAAATCAGAAACATATATGCTCAATCAATCATCACCACAAGGAACACAAAGAACACAGGATGTATGCACAATTTTATTTTT
This sequence comes from Picea engelmannii, assembly GCA_009831015.1. NCBI lineage: Eukaryota > Viridiplantae > Streptophyta > Pinopsida > Pinales > Pinaceae > Picea > Picea engelmannii. The sequence continues at coordinate 180,957 of ML779920.1, read as the reverse complement.
ATTATGGACTACAATCCTTGGGTTATCAACAACAACTGAATAGAGTACAACTCTATAAGAGAACCAGGTCTATAATGCAAGACTCAACTTACACACTTAGCACCAACTGATATCATGCAACAATCATCAACAAATACCAATCTGTCAATAGGTATGCGACCTGTCTGTAGTGTATCATGTGTATGTATGCACCCTACCACTAGTACACCTCACGTATGTACGCGATCAGTCTGTACTACAACTTGTGTATGACTTTTGAGTTACTTAGGGTTTTCTCTTCAAGATAAAATCAAATCCTCTGCAACCTTTAATCACATTCACTTATGTCTTTCATTGTCCTATCTGAACCATAACCAGTCACAACACATCCAATCTCTGCAACAACTTCCTCATGATTCTCCACCATACAATATGAATTATACTCAATCATGTTTAAGAAACCATTATACTATAGAAATCATATCAGTACTGAATCATAAGATTCCTGCTCACTCCATCAACCAACACAAACAAAATCACAACAGTCATACCAAGAATGACTTAAGCATTCAACACACAACAAGAAAGAGTATACATCAAGACAACAATGTAACCATACCGGAGTTTCTATGGAAGATCTGAGCCCATAGAATGTAGATCTGAAGCATGCTTCAGTCTTCAGGATCCTAACACCAGATCATATATAAGTCTTCATGAATTTATCCACTATACACACTCTGTCCTCATTTAGCCCACGTATGTACATGCCCAGGCTCACTACAACCCGTGTTTACCTCAGAAACTAGGGTTTCTGAACTTCCAAAACTTTTGACGTCATGATCTCAGACTTACTGAAACTTTGATGCATCCATGAGATCCTCCAGATCATCTCTCTCTCAAAATAGATCTTCAATACATGATCAAGAGATTATTTCACAAGAGACCCTTGTCTCTTATTTATACTTTCCAATTAGCTTCCTTAGAATCCTTTTCTAGGTCACTTTGTCCACATAGCCACTTTGTCCACATATTCACTTTCTCCAACTTTTCCCAATTTTCCACTTGTCCATGTATCCAATAGCCACTTGACCACTTAACTAATTTTCTTCTTTTTAGGGTTAACCACTTTCCATAATTAGAAAGTTCTCCATTTAATTTATTATTTAAATAATATTTCTTGACTTTGTTAGTTCACTTTGTTATTTAAATAATCTTCTTTGATTTTGTCACTTCACTTTATTATTTAAATAATATTCTTTGATTTTGTCACTTCACTTTATTATTTAAATAATCCTCCTTCTTTGCAATCACTATGACTTCTTTGACCTTTTGGGGTTTCAAGCCAACATATAAGGGTCCTTCAACTTCGTAAGGTCATAACTCTCAAACCATGAGGATTTATGTGACATTCCACATATCACCAGAAATTTCATGACAAGCACTATCCATATAGGATAGTTTCACCAAAAAATTCACTTATATTCATCTCATTATTCCATAATTAAGAATGGGTTCTCTAACCATAATTCTAGGATAACTCAACCACAAAGTGTCTTCCCATGAGGGATTTCACCATAAGGGGACCACTTTGGAGTTCATCCATTTGTACTCCTTATCAACTATGATAAGACAATAATGAGTCATCTTTACATCAATCCAACTATGCATCATATATCAAATAAACCATATCAATCCATCTTCATATTTTTCATCATGTATCAATGAAAACTCATTGATCCATATTCATCTATGCATCATGTCAATGACAACTCATTGATCCGTCTTCATCATCATATGACTATGATTTCACTTGAAATCTATCCATTCAAATGAAGCAATCATTTGGCATCAATCAATCCCTTTACATCAATCAATCACTTGACATCAATCCTTTGACATAAATCAATCAAACATTTGGCATCAATGACAACATGGTCCAACAATCTCCCCCTTTGGCATTGATGGCCATACCAATATTGATTTCAACACAAATCATTGATGTCAATATGTAGACAAGGAATTTTTCTACATCAATAGTCATCAATCACATCAATGTGACTATCTCTCCCCCTCTGACATCAATGGAAAAGGGTAGTTCTATCCTTGGGTCTGCTCCCCCTACCTGAATTCCTTTGATATTCCTATGAATAATCTCTCCCCTTTTGAACAAGGGATATCACTTTGATGTAATGATGAAGATATATCTCTCATGCTCCCCCTGTGATCATCGCTCCCCGTGGAACTATTCCTCTGTGCTCTTTATCCAAATATAGGGATATTTTACCAAGTATGAAAGTGATAAATATCTCCTCCTAGAATCACGGGAAGAAGAATGACCCCCCCTATCTTCTCTGGAATATGAACAATATGCTACCACTTCAATATGCTTCTTCTGCAAATTTTACTGCTCAACCGGAACATAGATCAATCACTCTTTCTATGATGATCCTTGGACCTGTCCATGCATAAAACTCCTACCATACCATACATCATGAAGCAAAGAATATGTCAAAAAAGTAGAGATTCATGAACAAACATCAACCAATTACATCATGTACCAAATTGTGTTCCCACCATGCACAACATCTATGTACATCAATACCATAGAATATGCCATAAGATATCATCAATGTAGTGTATCAACCATATGCCTCTAGCAACATGCCAACCGTGTGCCAGAAACAAGTGTCATATAACTCATGATATTCCTCCACCATGAACCAAGTGCCATGACCATATATCTCAATAAATCACGTGTCTCAACTATATCATCCAATACATCATGTACCAAAGTATATGCTAATCAAGTAATACCAATGGTGTACTTTTAGCCAATTAATACCATCCAAACATAAAACATGCACATCAACATGTATGACCACTTGTACCAAGCAAGTACATCAACCATGCACCAATACCACAACAAAATGAATCCTCATACATGTATTCCAAATCCACCACTAAACATGTGCCAATCAAACTACTAGTAGGTGCCTCTACCAATGTACTACAAGTGTACCAATCATGTATCAAATATAGATCAAACTCATCAATGATGTACAACATGATCACCTCATCAACTTACCAACTACATGTCCCAATATGTAGTCCAACCATATGCCAAATGCATGCATCAAGATATCCAACAAATATTCTTCAATAATACATCATAAGATATATCAATGAAACTCAAATATGTACCATCCATGTACACTAAACACATCAGCCTTAACCTCCATACACCACAAAAAATACTAAGCATCCAATATGTACTATAAGTGTGCCTCAATAGATCAATGACATTTCTAGCTAGCATCAACATGATATATCTCATAACCAAGATGCCATAACTTCACTGTCACAACCATCATTGTTCTTCAACAGAAAATGCCTCAATTCATACTCAAGGGTTAGTACCATGCATCCAAGATAGTCTTTCAACACTCAAGCATATGTCATCATCATACATACATAAATTATGTATGCCAACATGTAATCATGAAAACCTGCAACAAACAATATCAGAACCTGTAACAAATCATGCCAGAACCTACAATACAGAGTTGTACCATCACATCAAGCGACAACCCTTGTGCATAGCCATTTTCCCAAGGATTTACCACATATACGCGTTATGTTGCACATACATCACATTTATGTACGCGACCTATTCATAGGTCAGCATGAGTATGTATGTGTCTATTACCATTGGAGCCTGCGTATGCTTCTGAAGATGACACACTTAAGATTCCCTTAAGGCTTCCATTCTTCTCTGGTTGTTCAGTCTTCTTCACCCACTTCTGAAGGTGTTCTTGCTTCTCAGAACTTGAGCTTTGAGCTTCCATATTTTCAAAAATGTCTTCCTTCCTAACTTCATTCCTTCTTCTAGTCATGCTATATGAAGTCCTCATCATGGACTTTCTTCTTGTGTTCCAACAATCTTGGGATTTGTGGAAAAATCCACTACAACTGTAGCATCTCATGCTGTGAAAATGAACAACAATATGTCCTAGTTGATCACATCTCCAACACCTTATGGTGTTATGAAATCTTTCATTTTTTCTCCTTTCATAAAATCTTCATTCCAAGGCTTTGTGACCATATTCATTACATGAATAACATTGACCATGAAAAACACTTTCATACCTTTTCTTTGGTGTCCATCTTCTTTTAGGTGTAAAGATGGCTTCTTGATGTCTTCCTTTCTTTATTCTTTTGAAACTTTCCTTGCCTTGTGCAGATGATTGACTTGCAACATTGTCTTCATACTTTGAGAGTGAGGGACTTACCTCATGCTTCTTTGAGATTTTTGCTTCAACATGTGTAGCTTCTTTGTTGTATCTAAGTACTGATTGATCATTTGGTGATCTTTGAATTTCCAATATCTCATTCAATATTGTTGAGCTATTCAAGAATTTGTTTGACTTCTCTACTTTCTTTCTAAGATCAACAACTTCATCTTCTAACTTATAGCATGACTCTTCCTTTTCATTTACTTGATTCTTCAATAGTTCCTCTACCCTTTTGGCTTCCTCAATTTGAGTCTTGAGATGGACAATAATTTCAAGACTTTTCCTAATATCATCATCTACCTTCTTATCCTATTTTTCATTCATTATTATTTTTATCTCTTCTTCTTTTTCTTCTAATTGAGTCTTCTTACTCTCTTCTTGTTCTTTGATCATTTCCTTTAACTTCAAGATGTGCCTTTGATTCTTCTTAGTAAAAAATTTTGTGTTATCGGAAAGATAGTTATAGTCTATGTAGTGATGATCAGATTTGTATTCATATAGACCCACTCAACTTTATTTTGAAGTTTTGATAGTTCTTCTTCTATTCTTTCCATGGGATAACTACCATCAAACTCTACACAAATTATTTCTATATTTTCTTCTTCACTTGTAGAGAAATGTTCAACATCATCACATTTTGAGTTATTGCAATCAAGGGTTTTTGAATATTCTTTACCTTCATTTGAAATGTCTTCAATATCTTCCTTTTTGCCAACATCATCACATGAGTCTTTACCTTCATTTGAAATGTCTTCAATATCTTCCTTTTTTCCAACAAAATCACATTTAGAAATAATGCAATCAAGAGTTTTTGGAGATTCTTTACCTTCATTGATCTTGATGGAGTTGTCTTCAATTTCTTCCTTCTTGCTTTGGTATGTCTCCTCTAGCTTTAGCCATAGATCCTTGGCGGAAGTGCATTGTCCCATGCTCTCTTTGATAGAGCTTGAGAGTCCATGAAGAATGGCCTTGAGAGCCAAAGCATCATTCTTCTTTCCTTCTCTTTGAGTTGCAATCTTTGACTTGTTCTTCAAGGAAACTGATCCACCAATGGTTTCCTTCCAAATACCCACTCCCATTTCCTTCAAATGCACTCTCATCTCTATTATCCAAGTAGAATAGTTTTCCTCATCAAGGAGTGTAACTTCATCATCCATTTGTGTGTCCATAGATCTCCTCCAAGCTTGTTAAGGCTTATAGTGAAATCCTGCTATGATACCAATTGTTGGACACACTGAATACACTGAGAGGGGGGGGGGGTGAACAATGTAGGGATCTTTTCCCAAACTTCCCTTTACACAAAACTCCTTAGTTAGCAACCACCATTTTATTCATTACTTACTGTTGTCTTTTATAACCAGTTAAATGTGAACATGTATCAACAACATAAATCAAAAACATATATCATCAATAAATCATCATCACAAGGAACACAAAGAACACAATATGTATGTACAATTTTCTTTTTATTATGAACTACAAGCCTTGGGTTATCAATAACAACTAAATAGAGTATAAATATACAAGAGCACCAACTCTATAATGAAAGACTCAGCTTACACACTCACCACCAAATGAGATGAGGCAACAATACTCAACATATAACAATCTATTAATAGGTATGTGACCTATCCGTAGTGCAACATGTGTATGTACACACCCTACCAGTAGTACATCTCACGTATGTACGCGGTCAATCTGTACTACATCATGCATATCACTTCTAAGTTACTTAGGGTTTTCTCTTCAAGATAAAGTCAGATCCTCTGCAACCTTCAATCACATTCACTTATGTCTTTCATTGTCCAATCTGAACCATAACCAGTCACAACACATCCAATCTCTCCAACAAATTCCTCATGCTTCTCAACCATACAATATGAATGCTACTCAATCATGTATAAGAAACCAATATAATATGGAAATAATATCAGTATTGAATCATAAGAGTGTTGCTCACTTCATCAACAAACACAAACCAAATCACAACAATCATACCAAGAATGCCTTAAGCATTCACCACATAACAAGAAAGAGTATCCATCATGACAACAATGTAACCATACCAGAGTTTCTATGGCAGATCTGAGCCCATAGAATGTAGATCTAGAACCTTCTTTAGTATTCGAGAGCCTGGCACCAACTCATACACAATTCTTCATGACTTTATCGATTGTACATGCTCTGTCCTCATTCAGCCCATGCATGTACATGCCCTAGCTCACTACAGCCCGCGCATACCTCAGAAACTAGGGTTTATGAACTTCCGAAACTTTTGCTGTCATGATCTCAGAATTACTAAAACTTTGATGCATCTGTGCGATCCTCCAAATCATCTCTCTCTCAGAATACATATTCAATACATGCTCAAGAGATTATTTCACAAGAGACCCTTGCCTCTTATTTCTACTTTCCAAGTAGCTTCCTTAGAATCCTTTTCTAGGTCACTTTGTCCACATAGCCACTTTGTCCACATAGTTACTTTGTCCAACTTTGCCCAATTTTCTACTTGTCCATGTATCCAATAGCCACTTGACCGCTTAACGCATTTTCCTCCTTTTAGGGTTAACCACTTTCCATAATTAGAAATTTCTCCATTTACTTTATTATTTAAATAATCTTTCTTGACTTTGTCACTTCACTTTGTTATTTAAATAATCTTCTTTGATTTTGTCACTTCACTTTATTATTTAAATATTCTTCTTTGATTTTTTCACTTCACTTTATTATTTAAATAATCCTCCTTCTTTGCAAGCACTTTGACTTCTTTGACCTTTTGGGGTTTCAAGCCAACATATAAGGGCCCTTCAACATCATAAGGTCATAACTCTCAAACCATGAGGATTTATGTGACATTCCACATACCACTAGAAATGGCATGACAAGAAATATCCATATAAGATAGTTTCACTAACAAATTCGATGATCTTCATCTCATTATTCCATAATTAAGCATGGGTTCTCGAACCATACTTCTAGGATAACTCAACCGCAAAGCGTCTTCCCATGAGGGATTTCACCATAAGGGGACCACTTTAGAGTTCATCCATTTGTACTCCTTATCAACTATGATAAGACAATAATGAGTCATATTTACATCAATACAACTATGCATCATATATCAAATAAACCATATCAATCCATCTTCATCTTTTGCATCATGTATCAATGAAAACTCATTGATCCATATTCATCTATGCATCATATCAATGACAACTCATTGATCAATATTCATCATCATATGACTATTATTCCACTTGACATATATCCATTCACATCAAGCAATCCTTTGGCATCAAACAATCCCTTTACATCAATCAATCACTTGACATCAATCCTTCGACATCAATCAATCACTTAACATCAATCAATCGAACCTTTGGCATCAATGACAACATGATCCAATGAGAGAAGCTGCAAAAACAACTAATCTATCAATGATTAAATTAAGTTTCCTTTTAACACGAGTGATGTTGAATGATAACATATTTTAAATCAACATCCAAATAACTTGGGTACAACATTTAAGTAACTTATTGTTTGGTACATAAATATTTTGTACAAGATTCACAACAAGTTCAGAATCACCAAAGATTGTAAGGTGGTCACAACCAAGGTTATATGCATTTTCAATGCCCAATAATAAGGCCTCAAACTCAACAACATTGTTTGTATAAGAAAATTCCAACCTATAAGAGAAATTGTGATTTTTTCCTATAGGGGAATATAGAATGATGTCGACTCCATTACCTTCATTTTAACATGAGCCATCAAAATGCATGTGCCACACACCATCATAAAAATAAATTGGTTCAAGTATGGTGTCACCTTCATAAAAAAAGATAGAGTACACCCCCAAATCTTCTTCGAGATAATTTACATTGGGTTGGGGGATGCTCTCTATATAGGATGAAATTCTTTCTTCCCTAATAACTATAATGTTCTTTCCGTTTCAAGGGATGGATAAATGTGCACCATCAAGTGAAAGGTATACACCAGTTAAGGCTTTCCATTCCCTTCCCAAAATAACTGAGTCGTTACTCATCGACATATCAATTACTTGGATATTGAGTGTTGTCGTTATGTTGGGATGTGCACACAAAACTAAGGTTACATCCTTGATTTCACCTATAGTTGATTATTGTAGATTATTTTAAGAGAGCATGCGTCTTGAATTTTCGTTGGTACAAGATAAGCCAAGCTCTTCCATGATAATTTTATACATCACACTTGGACCAGATCGACCATCAATTAGGAAACATCGATCTATTTTATCCATGATTTTTACAGATATATAGAAAGAGGGGTTTTTTACAGGGTTTCTAACATTATTTACACCTATCCTATTTACAGTTGAATATTCTTCCTTTGACTCTTCAACTATATTGGCTATGGTGGAAACCTTACCTTCCAAAAACTCATTAAGATGCTTATGTTGTTCTAGGATGACAAACACGCCCAAAAGGGTAGCATCATCTTTGATATTATCCAATTGGTTAAGGATATTTTACTTATAAGAGGGAAGAGGAGAAGATACTCCTTGATTACTTGAAGTTCTGACAGTTTTTGTATCAACACTTTGAGAAGATGAGCTTGGGGTAGAAGAAGTGTAGGGAAGATCAAATTTTATCTTGGAAGTGTAATATTTATTCCTGGTATTGACTACCATAACATTCTCTCATTCAGCCCAATCTAAAACAATGATCGTGGTATCAGGCCTTTTGCCAAAGATCTTATCTCTAGCATTTATTTTAATTTCATAGGAATTCTCATCATGATTTTATTCGCAGAAGTTATACCAAGTGAGATTCATTATGGATTTTGGCTGAAAAGTGCTTTCATTAGTATTTATTAAAGGCACTAGGGAAGAATAAGAAGCCCCAGGGTAAGAGGAAGAGGAAATTCCTTTCCGTTCGTAGGCTATCATCCTATTATTCATATCTTGCATGAATTGTATAATGGAAGATATGTTTGTTTTCTTGAACAAGCATCCCTTAGGAACACTCATTATTTCAAGTTTCTCTTCATATTCTAGGGAATTCTGAAGGGAGGAACCGATATTGTCAATGATTGTTGGGACAGGGGAAGACCCAAGGTTCAACGCTTCGACAATGCACCAAAAATACCCTAACTACCGGCCCTTTCGGAAACACCTACAAAGTAGGAAAAGTCTCACCCAATGTAGAGGCAGGGGGGTTACAGGACTCAGGTGTCTGTAACCAAGCTAGGACAGAGATCTGTGATTATAACACTTCTCAAAGTACTTAGAAAATAACATGCACTAGCTTATCAACTTTATTCACATCGCAGAACAAACCCTAAGAATAGATCGACGCAGTATCAATGAAAAGATACACATCGCACTTAGCATCATAAGTTATATCTAACACATTTAACATAAATAAAACACTAATCATTCATATATCTATATATCATACATAACTATCCGTGCACTAAGCAGATTCACAACATAAACATCATAGAAAAAAGAAAACCATCAACACATGATATACGTGGTTCACCCTAGTGTAGGGCTATGTCCACCAATTGCTTCAGGGTCAGAGAGTTCGACATCATCAACCAGTACACGAAAGTCTTCCGACCACTCCTTGGTGATCTACTCCATTTCTTCATCGATCAGCTTGTAATAGGAATGTAATTCTTCCTTTCTCTCATCCCTACACGCAGTGATATAAATAAAGTGTGGATCTGCGCAAAACATAGCTAGTGGTCCATACTAGTGCAATGTGCATGGTCTCATGTGTGGGAATGACTCAATGGAACCCTTCAGTTGTTGATAGTATGCATGGAATATTGCATTCGACTGCCATTACTTCGACATGTCATTCATGTACCATAAGGTTGAGAACTTCACAGCCAACGACTCCAAAGGTTCAATCTTTGGGAAGGTAGCTCCTTTCGGCATTTGCAAGGTGACAAATGCAATCAACAAAAGTAGCCAACTGAAGTGGAACTCACATCCTTAATCCTGCACTTCGTGAAAGTCCTTCTCAAGCTCATTGGCGAGGTAGCTCGCCCAATTCATCTGCATCTCCATGCATTTCCCTGTGAGGTCGACCAAGAACCTGATGACCTGTGTGGGGAGGTTCTTTCTGACAAGCTTGCCAGCTATAAGCTGGAAAGTGAGGTGCATTGTGCCATCATGGATACAGGCTACCTTGTAGCCTCTCTTTTCCTTCTCAACTTTGTCATATGCCTCCTTAATGCACTGTTCCAGGGAGTGATCTGAGGTCTTTCTTGGGTAGAACTATTGAGGGTCGGGTCCTTGCATGCTCAATCCTTTGATCAGGTGGATCAGTGCCAGATCCACAATAATTCTCCTGTCGAGTCACATGTATCCACCATGATAGCATGAGAAGAGGAGTTTAACACAAGCATTAACCTCCTAATGTCGACCAAAATGAGGGATTTTCATGACATTCAATATAGTAGACTGTTCCATCTCCTTAATCCAAGGATGGGAGACTATGCGACACTTTTTCCCAGTTGTATTCATCAGGTATCTATGAGGGGAGAGCATGGCATAGTTCTTTCTGTCTCCAAGGTTAAAGTCATTGTTATTCAGGGATGGGATTTGTCCCAACTGGCTTCCAACTACGCGTATCCCCTTCGATATGTACACAATGATCAAATTGTACTCATAGTCCTGTGGGATTCTTTTGCGGTTAACTGAGCCAACCAAAGGTAGGATATAATCAGGTAAGATCGATGGGATTTTCTTCGCATTAGCCAGATCGTCACGATGCTTACTTTGCTTCTCAGAAATGGGGTTAGTATGGCCTGAACTTCGTGTAGTCGAAGGGGAAGCCTGCAGTTCCCTAGTTGATGATGCATGAATGCCTTTAGACGTAGCTCTTTCAGCCATAAACTTCTTAAGGATCTCTTCTACGAACGTCTCTAACTTAGTCTGTTCGCCCGACATTCTCACTTTTAAATAGATAAGTCAGAGTAGGCGAACGAAAAGATGGGGTGAATAAGCGGATGGCGATGTCTAGGTTCTGAAATCACATCTCAACACACAATCGGTTCTCTGTTAGAAACGTTAATCACGGATGGAGAAAAAGTGGTCCCGACACAACGTCAGATGGGTTAAATAAGAGAGCATCATAATGGATTCTTCCAATGAGCAGGAATTCTTCCATTAACTTGAATCTGTCTGTTATGGCACGGTCTCAACATCCCAAACACGATCTGTTCGCCTATAAATTTGTTTCCTAGCCTTTTATAAGCATCATTCTAATGGCCAGGGCGCCTCCAACAGTCCTATATCTTCATCGAGGTGAAGTCCCATTCTGCACGGTTCTACTATTCCGAAAAGTTTCAAATACTACAAACCTACCTCCTGCGATGTCTTCTATGTAGCTCCCTGTAGTTTTTCCAACCTAGATTTCTTCTTATTGAGCTTCCTTGCCTTCTTTCCTATGATCTGAGTCTCTCTAACTGTTTCTGGATTCCTCTTTCCATTCTTACTCTTAGTTTCTCCTATCATAGTGACTTCGTAGTGTTGATGTAGTTCCAATGGGTTTGAAATTAATATCCTTTCCCTTGTTAAATCCAGGGTGGGTACACTTTATTATTGCATGGATAGGTCCTTCAAAACTTCTTTCATTCTTTCAACCTCGACAACTAATTCTCTTGCCTTCTGCTACTTCAACTTAACTTCTAGTTCTTCTATCAGTCGATCTATTTTCCTAGCTATGAAATCCCTTAGTTCTTTCTTTTTCTGTTCTGTAGCTTCTTCCTCTGCTTTCCTTCTGATATGATCCTTCTCAATCCAAGTCTTTCCTAACAAAACCTAATAACTTCAAATTCCTCTTTTGTCGATGTTCCATGAATAATAACAGTTACATTAGTAACTCTTCCACATAGGGTTATCATATTTCCTTTAAACAAGCCTAACCTTCCCAGTGAAGGTACCACAGTAGGCTTTCCCAAAATTTCCCAAGTGCTTTCTATCATAATATTCATTGGTGTTTCCTCATCCAAGACACAGTCTATGTCGAAGTCTCCTATTCTTGCAGTTATGCATTGTTTTTCTTTCATGATCTCTCGTAAACTGACATCTTTGTGATCATTCATTGCTTCTTGTAATTGTACTAATGTAGTCTGGAATTTCTTTGATCTGTTCTCTTTCTGATCTTCTAACATGCTCTTATTCTCTTGACTCATGTTCATTTGTACAACTTTAGAAATCATCCTTGGGAAATCCTCAACTTTATAACCCACAATTTTACAACAAAGACAAATAGGATAGATACCAGGGAATTCCTTAGCAAGATGTCCCAGTCTTCTACAGTTATAACATAGGGTTAATCTTCTATTCCTCTTGCACTATGCACTAGGATCATAGTGTTGGACCTGCAATCTGCAAAAATTCTTTCTAGGTTCTTGCATCCACTTATTAGTCCAAAATTTCTTTCTATGCATAGGAATAACATATCTTTCTTCATTTCTATTAGCCTTACTTAGATCAAATCTTTCTTCCTGCTGCACCCTAGATTTTAGACTAGGAAAAAATCTATTAAACATACTTAAATTCATGCTTTCAAAACAAAAATTTCCACTTATCTTACTCTTATCAAAGTACAAAGCTTTAGCTCTTTCAATATCTTACCTCTTTTCTCATATCATGGTTCTATCTTAGCACAAAGCTTTGCAATTCAAGTAGAATACTATGCACGACAACAACAGATCTACGCACAAAGCTTCTCTTTTCTTTTCTTCAGTTCCTAGCAATAACAGTTTCATGTCTCGACAATGTAACCATTTTTTGGCACAAGGGAAGACCCAAGGTTCAATGCTTCAAAAGCACACCAACAAAACCCTAAATACCAACCCTTTCAGCAACACCTGCGAAGCAGGTGAAGTCTCACCCAAGGTAGAGGTAGGGGGGTTATAGGACTTAGGTTTATGTAACCAAGCTAGGAAAAAGATATGTGATTATAACACTTCTCAGAGTACTTAGAAAATAACATGCATTAGCTTATCAACTTTATTCACATCGTAGAAAAAAACTTAAGAATAGATCGACGTAGTAACAATGACAAAATACACATCACACTTAGCATCATAAGTTATATCTAACACATTTAACATAAATAAATAACTAAGCATTCATAGATCTATCTATCATACATAATTATCCATGCACTAAGAAAATTCGTAGCATAAACATCATAGCACAAATCAAACCATCAACACATGATATATGTGGTTCACCCCTATGTGGGGTTATGTCCACCAACTACTTCTTCTTCTTTATTAGGCTTCAATCTCTTACATTTGTCTTCTCATGTGCACCAAGCCACAGAGCCAAGCTTCGTACCAGATAGATGATCTACGCACTAAGCACCAGATGCACCTTCCCAAAATCAAGTCAAGGCACAGAGCCAACTCCTCTATCAATAACAGAGCCTTACATACATGTTTTGTTGCACAAAGCAACTCAAAACTACTTGCCTCTTGCACTTAGCCAATTACATCCCCTTCTCCTACTACTTTACATTATTTCTTATTTATGATTTTACATTTACAAAAACACCTAATCATGGGTAAAACCATGGGCCAACATCCGCTAACCTATTACAAAACCCTAAAAAACCCATGTTGGTTCCACAAAGCCCACAAAACAAGTGAGATCTGCAATTTCAGCTCCACCTGGGCACTCCTTCCTTGATCACTGCGTCGAAGTCCAAAAATTGGTCAAACCTGAACAATGTTTCCTCAAAACTTTGTCGAGGGCCAACAACGACCTTTCCTTCAAGTCTATGCCAATAAGGAGAAGGTAAAGCATTATAATAATGCATGAAAGTAGCTTCATTTTGAGGACATATTAGTTCAAGGATTTGATTATATATCTTGGTGAAACGAAGGTTAAAAAACTTAATGGTTTCACCATCCTTATAGGAGATATTATTGTATTCATTTAAATGATAATTTGGACTCTTGGGATATCCATAAGTGGATTTGAACCAATAGACCAGTTATTTCCAAGTTGAAAGGATTTTGGGTGGGAGGTCAAAAAAATCTGCTACAACTTTCCTTCAAGAGAGTTAACAAATAAACGCATGCAAGTGTCATTATCATTATCCCCTATGTTATGAAAAGTGTTAGAAAATTCTACTAGGTGTTCATTTGCTATAATGGTACCATTTCCTGATAACCCAGGTAAATGATCTTTGAATTTCAGTAATGGTTGGGTGCTTTGTGCAAGATTCAAGGGAGAAGATATTTGTCAGTGGGTGGTTGTAGCATCTTCCTCAAATTGAAAAATTCCATATTTATTAATGACCTTAGCAGGATTAGTAGTATATTTCATAGGGACTTGATGACTATAGATTCTACCAATCATAGATGAAGAAGAGGGTTGTGAGGAGGTGGAACCTCCAGTGCCACTACCACTACCCGAAGACATCATATTGAAGGTGATAGGTATTGGTGATGAAGATGAACTGAAAGAATCAGATAGGGTTCTCCTAAGAGAACTTCGTTGTGTTAATAAGACAATTTTTCTCCTTCTTATTTCAGAAATAGGGGTAAATTCATGGTACAATCCTCTTCTTCTTCTTCGAGAAATACGAGAATTAAATGATATAAAATAAAAGATTAAGAAGGTAAGAGGAAAATTTAATGTTGATTTATGGGATGCATTTTTCTGGCTTCCCAACATTCACAAATATTTATTTCTCTTTCAATTGATTCCCAATATCATTCAAGTTTAGCACAAGTACTAGAAGTTTCTAAAATAGTTATGAATAAAGTCATGGTAATGTTGGTCTGGTCATCAAGACTATTTCCAATATTATGTTGTCTCACAACAGGTACTGTCATGGGAAAATCAGTAAAAGAGTAATCATACAAAAAATAAAAATAAAATATAATCGTAATACAATCAACCAGAGAGATATGGAAATATCTCCCCAGTATGGTCACCAAATAAATGTTGAGGAAAAGGTATGAATAACCTTACTCAAACATTTTTAGATCTTACTAGGTTAAGGAGAGATAGTTGGGAATTTTACCCAGAGTTTATAGCCTTGAATTCAAAACAATCACTTAATACACATGTAATATGTATGAGAGAGCAAGAATGATTTTATATTTTATATGTAACTATGCAAAATAAAGAAAGCATAAATGTACATAAGTGTGTGCATGGATAGGAGATAAGGATAAAAGAAAAATCTAAAAAATATCATTAAGATACACATGTGAGACTGGAATCAGAAATATGATTTTTATATTAACTTCACTTTGAGATACAAAGAAAAATCCTCTTTACAAACCCCTGCGAGGGTAGGGAACAAACTCATATTTAGAAGTCTCCGATGGGAACCATACAAAAATACTCTGACAACAAAAGAAAATTGAAGCTAAATATAGGGATCAACTTGCCATAAAATTGTTGTCACTTAACTCTGTAAAATATTCTTTATTAGTCATGAAATCTAATCCATAAGAAAACAAGAACACACAGACTACCAAAGAAAGATCATAACCTTTAGAAACAAGCTGCTGAAAGATATGATTCAATTTTGAATCATAAGTCCATGTTGCCATTAAGATGGTTTAGCTTTGTAGTAAACTTGGAATGAATGAAGAAAATGAGTATCTCACAAGTACAGAGAATACCTTATATCAAAAGTTATCCTTCTATTCTCTCCCCCTTGTCTCTTCTTTTGATTGAGCTTTTATTCTTTCCCAATAAGTTATGGTAGTTCAACTACCTTTCTTTTGTTAAGATTAATTACCTTAACTAATTAGTTGAGACAAAATAATAATAATACATAAACAAGGGTCTATTTAAATAATAACTAAATAGGTGGGACCCCTTGTCACTCCAATTTTCATTTCTTTAATGATCATCAAAATATGACATATAATACCCCAAAATTAACACAAATATTCACCTTGTAACTCCCATTCTCATATTAATAGTCAAATATCTTGGTATCAAAATCAAATATGACTATAGCCAAAAATAGAATCATATCCATGTTGTCCAAAAATTTATGTCTAAATATGTCTTTGTTGTCCAAAACATTTTTTCATACCACTAAAAACTGTCCTCAAAAGAAAATAAAATTAAAAGCATTAAAAACCATATTTGTTGTGAGAGGTGTTTTGCCTCTTTTCACTGATTCCTTCTCTTGATCCCTTTTTTGATTTCTCATGTGCAACAACCTTCAATTGATTGGGGCCTTGTGGATGGATTTCACTGATGACATGGGAGAAAATATATTTGACATGGAGATGAGAGGACACTGATTCAAAGGAGTCTTTGGAGGACTGTGAGGGATTAACCACTTCTTTTCCTTTATCTAATTCTGGCTTGGGAATGGCATTTTTTAATTTCTTTCTTGCATGAGATGACTATGCTGGTGAGGAAATATGATTAGCGTGTGCATTTGGGTTGAATGGTGGTGGAGGAGGGGGTAATGGAAATGATACTTTAGGCCAACCATTATAATGTGCAATAGGATGATGGACAATCTCTTTCGATCCATCATTGGTAGGTGGTTTTGGCTGCATAGAAACATTAGGGGGGACACAGATACTAGAGAAATTTTGGTGTTGTTGGAAAGGAGGCCTCTCGAGTCTAGGTTGTAGAATTCCTTGGCCAACTAGATTAAAAAACCCATCTTGGAAAAGATGATTTAATTATTACGGATCAACGTCAAAATGTATTGAAAATAGTGGTCTTCTATGACCTATTTTCCAATTATTTCTTCTACCTCTGTTTACACCTTTATCATTGTTTCCCCTGTTAAAGAAACTCATCTTGAATCAATATTCCAATCAGAATATGAAAATATATAACAATCCATTCACTAATACTCTACCTAAATAAAATCAATATGTTGTGTCTATCATTCACAATAGAAGCATATGCAATCCATCCATTGGCACAACTCACCAAATATCGAATTTAATAATCAACTACAGTTGAACATGGAATGATAGGGCCAATGGGAATATGAGGGGATTTATAATGAATGAAAAATGGTAGCATGGATAGGAATACAAAAATGAATACTTTTCAAGAAAAACCCAGTCTCCTTTCCTTCCAAAAACAATATCTCCATATCACAATTTCCAACTTAAATCATTATCTAATCCTATTTAATCATTTTCCTTTAAAATTAAAATTCAAGATAACTATACAAGGGATGGATTAAATGTTATTGGGAAGGTGGTAGGCATATAATGAGAGAAAAATGAGACAATGAATGAGAATAATAGTGATTATTGTTATGTTACAAGAAAAAACATTCATTGACTTTAAAGTCAACATTTTCAATATCCACAAAATCATTTGAATATCCACTATTTTCCATGCACATTTATTTCCAAAACTTCCAACAAACTTGTTGGATTACTGAGAGGAGGGGGAATCAGTAATAGAGCAATTTAATCCTTTTTAACCATATAATCCAAGTGTTATATCAATGTATCATTATCATCCAATAACTATAGAGTAAATAAGCAATGAACAAATGAAAAATCATACACATACACAGTACACCAGTGTTTTATGTGGAAACCCAAAGCAGGAAAAAAACATTGAATGTTTTTTCTTATATGTCTTGAAGAATTACATTCATTGGAAGCACCAACTTCCTTTGTTTTCCAGCTGCAACTGGAAGGAGGCTCCAACCCCCTTGTTTCTCAGGCTACAACTTGAAGGAAGCTCCAACTCCCCTATTATCTGGCTACAACCAGAACAAGGCTACAACTCCCTATGTTCTCCAGCTACAATTGGAAGGTGGCTACAACCACCTGTCCTTGCCCCATCCAACCACCCCGAAGTAGAAGTAGAATGATGGAACCACTGTCACACTATCACTGTGAGATATACCACTGTAAACTTTTACCAATAAACCTGAACCATGCATCAACCTATACCTCAACCTGTACCATAAAAAAGTGCATCAACCATGCACCAACCTGTACTAAAAAACTTGTAATCAACATGTACCATAAACAAGTGGATCCAACTATGTACCAAGTACGTACCAATCATGTGTCAACTACTCATCAACTATGACTCATCAATATGCACCAACATCATCAATTATACACCTCAGGTATGTGCCAACTCATCAACTACTTGTCTCAATCATGTACCCAACATGTACCTCAACCAAAATCCCTCATCAATATCATCTTCCAAATATGATTTGTAACTCTGTAATAGACCTGGTGTATATGATCACATCCCTGCAAACCTTCCTTAACTTTAATAACAAGAGACTAGCATTTTCATCAAACTTTTCTTTAGTCTCACATGACTAGTTTTGGATTAGTCAACAACCCTAACTTGAAATAATCATAACTATGTACCTGTAATGAATAAAGATCTGAAAATGATACAAAATGTTCTTCATTTTGTTTTATGAAATTTCTCCAGATGTCACTACTTGTAACCTCTTATAAAAGGATTTATAGCAAAAATGGCATACCTTGTTGAATTATGGGTTATTCTAGAGAACGACCTTGTAGAGCATGCTTCGCATAGAATACTTTTTGAATAGATCTGAAAATGTTACACAACATACTAAAGACTATAATATAACCAAAAAAATTGGTCTTACTGAATTTGTATCTGTTATGAAAAAGTTATGATATTTTTACTCGAAACACTTGTTTTAGACTAGTTTCGGGACTAACCACAAACCCTATTTTCCACGGAGTGTAACTCTAAAAATGCAATGACCCATAAATTGAATTTTTTGCCATAGATACTTGGATATGTTTCAGCAATTTCCTATCATTTTCATGGTCTTAATCATTCTATAAAAAAATTATTGCGAAAATGGTGAGATGCCCTGTAAATAACATACCTTAGAAATCATCATCAAAATAATTTATCCTCCCTTGAATTCCGACCTTCTTTTCTTCACCTTCCCTCTGCAATTTAGCTTATATATCCTTTGGTTGACTTAGTCACCTATAGATATTGAAACTCTCAAGTGTGATATAAAATGAGAGAGCCTTGCCTCTTGTTTATACTCTCCATCTTCTAGGTCACTTAACCCATTTCTAGGTCACTTAACCTATTTCTAGGTCACTTAACGCATTTCTAGGTCACTTAACCTATTTTCCTCATTTTTAGGGTTAACCACTTTCCATAATTAGAAAGTTGTCCATTACTTTATCATTTAAATATTCCTCCTTGACTTTGTCACCTCACTTTATCATTTAAATAATATTCTTTGATTTTGTCACTTGACTTTATTATTTAAATAATCATTCTTGACTTTGTCACTTTACTTTATCATTTAAATAATAATTTCTTATTTGCAAGCTCTTTGACTTCTTTGACCTTTTGGGGCTTCAAGCCAACATATGAGGGTCCTCCAACTTCCTAAGGCCATAACTCTCAAACCGTGAGGAGTTATGTGACGTTCCACATACCAAAAGAAATGGCATGACATGTACTATCCATATAGAATAGTATTACCTTCAAATATATTAAAACTCATACCATTATACATGAAACAACCTTGGGTCCATTACCCAAACCTTTGTGATACCAAAATTCACTACCATACTTTCTTCAAGGGTTGACATCAATGACAACCAAACTTAATCAACAATGTCACCCTTTGGCATTGATGGAAACACTCTGATGCAATACTGAAATCATTTCATGCAATACTTAAGTCATATCACTCATGATCTCCCTAGAACCATGCCTCTATCCTCTACATCTCTATGACCATTTCTCCCCCTGGAATCATGCCTCTATCCTCTGCATATGATAAATATGCCCCCCTTTTTCATCAATGGAAAAGGTATATTTCAATCCAGGGCTTCTCCCCCTAACTGAACTGTCCTCTTTATGGTGCTTCCTCATGCACATCTAAGACATATAAGATAATCATTCAAAATCATTAATTTTGGAGTAGAAATAACTCCGAGTCTCTTGCGAAGATACTCAAATGATTCTCATGGAAGTGGTTTTGTAAAGATGTCTGCCACTTGTTCTTTTGTGCCCACATATTCAACTCTGATGTTTTTTTCTACAACCTGTTCCCGTAGAAAGTGATACTTGATTGGAATGTGCTTCGTCTTGGAGTGCATCACTGGGTTCTTTGAGATACCGATGGTGCTTGTATTATCACAATAGATTGGAATGGGCTCATCATACTCAACTTGTATATCTATCAAAGTTTGTTTCATCCAAAGAACCTGTGTACAACATGCTCCTGCAATATAATCTGCCTTGATTGTAGATAGAGATACTGAATATTGTTTCTTTATTAGCCATGATACTAAACACTCACCCAAGTAGAATGTTTCTCCATTGATGCTTCGTCGGTCATCAATACAACCTGCCCAATCTGCATATGTGTAGGAAATAAGATATAGATCTTTTCCTTTTGGATACCATAATCCAAACTCTTATGTTCCTTTGAGATATCTGAAAATTCTCTTCACTGCTAATACATGCAATTCCTTTGGTGCTTATTGAAATCGTGCCACCTATCCAACTGCCTGCATTACATCTGGTCTAGATGTTGTCACATATAGTAGGTTGCCAATCATTGACCTGTATTGCCTCTGATCTGTAGACTTTGAATCATCATATTTTCTTAACTTTCAACTGGTTTGCATGGGAGTGATAAATGGTTTTCAATATTCCATTCCAAACCTCTTTAGAATTTCTCTGATATACTAATTGGTTTGAGAAAAAAAAATTCTTTGGTTTCTGTTATCACTCCAAGAAACTCTTTATGGTTGCAAGACAAAGATGCTTGGTAACTTAAAGTAAACTTGTTTTTGTAATTTTTGTATGTGTGGATCAATGGGATAATTCAACTACAGTGTGGCATTCAGACAGTCAAAATGGATAATCAAATGAACCAGTGTTCTCAAGGATCAATAATCAAATAGTAGCTTTAAAGTGGGTGAAGAAATCAATGCTTATAAACTAGATACACAATGTAGGGTTTAATAAACAATGTAAGAAACTATTAATCAAGTTATGAACTGACTAATCAGATGACAGTCATATTGCAGTTAAAACAACTTGAAAAGGAGTACAGAAGGAAAGGTGAAATCTGACATCAATAGAGAGAGAAAACTATGATTTGTATTATTATATGAAAAGGTTGTTTACAATATAGTTTAGTCCATGTCTCCAAAATCGAACCCCTTTTCCTCTTACATATATGATCTTAAATAAGATTTACAAATTATTTTCAATATCCTCAAAAGACAGATCTGATATTCTCTTTTCTTATCTCAAATTCGAAATTGTGAGGTGGCTGGAAAAGATAGAAATTTATGGACAAATGCTGCTCTAAGATTCACCTATATCCTCCAAATCACAATAGATATTGGGAAATTGAGAGAGGTTATTGAAGCGCAGTTTGTTATTATTAAAAACCTCCTTCGGTTTCTAAAAATAGTATTCTAACTCATCATAATCTGTCCTTAAAGACAGTGACTAAAACAAGAAAAACAAAGTATTTAATTTCTAGAAATATGGTGCTCAAAGATTGACCTATATTTCAAAAATCACAATAGATATTGGAAAAATGAGAGATGTTATTGAATATCCGCCCATTCTTATGAAAAAAATCATTTGGTTTTGAAAAATACTCTTCTAGATGATCAAAATATTTCTCCCAAGAAGGTGACTAAAACAAGAAAATCCAAATTTCCAAATCTAGTCATATTCCTACATTTTAGGATTTGATCTCTAGAATATTTCTATTGATCAAATGAAGTTCCACCTACACTCTTGGATGATATTTGATAATATATATGATTATTCATCATCATATGCTCCTTAATAAACTCAACCAAGTCGAATTTGACCTTTTGACCAAAATAATACATTTTGCAAAATTTTTGAAAATGATGCCTCATCTTGTGGGGAACTTTTGAATACCTTCCTGAGCTCTAAATGAATATTTGAAAGTACCATTATAAAGAGTATGATTTATAGTTTTCAATCAACTATTTGAGCGTGTAAAACAGACTCCCCATGGCTCAGAAAATTGGTTTTTCCCAAGGCATTTTATCAGCTGAAAAACTTGCACTTTCACCGGCTCACTACACTGTGAAAACAGTCATTTAGCCGGTGAAAAGGGAGACTTTCACCGGATTACTACACTGTGAAAAAGTCATTTCGCCTGTGAAAGCTAAAATTTGATTTTTGGTATATTTTGAGATGCCACATCATTTTTTCATTGGAAAATAATATTTAAAGCCAATCTTATATACTTTAAAACTTAAAGATTTATAAATAAATCTTTACCTTATAATAATCTTATGATATGATATCAAAATAAATGCAAGGAATTTTTTATCGCTAACATCTAGCTCCAACTAGGATGGAGACCTCCCTGCGAGGTTTCCAAGAACCTGACAGACCTTGTGCCTTTAGTATTGGGCATGGAGTCATTTAGCCTTTACGATTTATCATCTGAAAACCTGTAGCAAACTTGTAACCTGCCTATAACCTACTTGTAACCTGCTTGTTTATTCATTAAATCAATCAAATGAAAAAAATCAAGTTGCTCGTTTCCCTCAGAGATCTCAATGTTAAATACAAAATGCTTAATATTTGTCTGAGAAGAAAGCATGATGAACTGTTGATCTGGGATTTTCAACTCATCACCTTCCTCTCCATATCTATTGCAATCTTCCTGTGTCTGCAAATCATAAAACTGAGGGTTGCACTTTCACTGACTCACTTGTTTTTGGAAATTCCATTTAGCCATTGAAACCTTGAACTTTCACCGGCTAACTTCAGCTTCAAAACAAAGATTAGCCGTTGAAAATATTTTCTTTGATTTTTGGAAATACCTTTTGACAATCGATTTATTATAGGAATAAACGAGTTATCTCCTATACTTTAACATTTAAATTTCTAAACAAAATGTATGGAACTCTATTTATGACCATGCCATCACCAAAAAATGAAACAAATTGACTAGTTCATTTTTGGAGATAACATCTGACTTTTTCACCTAATCCTCTGCTAAACTGAAAATTGTCTGTAGTTTGTTGTAGCTTGCCTACTTATTTCAGAAATCAACAACCAAAAATGATCTAGTTGCTCGTATGAGGAGGTTATTCTCACACCTACTCCTACTTCTAACCAGTAAAACATATTCATTATGTGACATCATGCTTCCAATGAAGCCATGATAACATCAAACTATTTATAAAATCTCTTTGCATGCAGATAAATTTCAGAGAACACTTCATGTGGTGCAGCAAAATCTCAACTTGTAGAGCATACTTACAATCATAATTTTCCTTGATTCCAAAGATTACACAACTTAATATTTCTGAAGAACAAACTCCATATAAACGACTACCGGATCATAGAAAAAAGTTAACTCTGCTTGCTGCTCAAGCTTTTCTTCTCCTTCTGATATATGGATATGTTTATAAACAGGTTTCTGCAATTCTGAAAATAGCAGTGAGTTGATTTGACTGCTAATCCCTTCTTGTTTGATATATTCTTCATAAATGATATTAGTCTTTTGTTCATGAGATGTTGCAAATAGAAGAGAAGATCTTAAATCTTCAGACAGATTAAACTCATCATATTTAGGGTCTTCTGCAAACACAGAATGACTAATTTCAACATGATGTTGTTCCTTGATGGGCAAAGAAAAAGACTGATCAAAATCAGATTCGTAGCTATCATATATGGGATGGTTGCTTAAGTCAACATGACTTGCTCTAGAAATCTTTTCTTCTTCATCTTCATATCCTTTTGATTTGAATTTACCAGTATGATAAACTAGCATACTGCAGCTTATAATTTCTGAGAGATAAGGAGTAATATGTTTTTGATCTTTTATTTTGTTGCTTTCCTCATCATCAACAACTTTTATATCAAAATCTGAAACAAAAGGTCCAAAAGGAAGATAGTGCTCCTGATATTCCTTATGAAGATAGGATGATTTCTGCAAATTATGTTCTTCATGATCACTACAACTTCCTTCCTTTTGCAAATCCGAAAACAGAAGATTGTCTTCATTGATTTCTATTTTCTTTTGACCTAAAGACAACTGATCATCTCTGTGCTGAACAATAGAACTAAATGAAATATCAGACATAACCAAATCTCCAGAAACTTCAATATCTTCCTCCTTATTATATTTTTCAAATATGAAAATATCAGGAAACAATTCTAATGACATAGATGAAAATTTTGGCATATAATTGTCAGCAATAGGATTCTGAAAATAGATTTGGAAAAATATCATCTTGTTTCTCATCATAACTGCAACTTTCCTTGATACACAAATTTGAAAGTTGTGAACTACCCTTACTGATTTTAATGGATATATGACCAACAAAAAGATGATTCTCATGATTTTTAACTAAAGAAATTAATTCTTCAGATTTATGAAAATCAGAAATATTGTTAATAGGAGAATCTTCATCTCTTTTATTCTCCATTTTTAGTTTGTCTTGATGGGAAATCACATCATGAAGATCATTGGGAAACTAATTCATAATATGAAGGAGGGATTCTTCTCTATTTGCATCTTGAACCTTATTATTTAATTCACATTCTTCACAACAATTACCAGATAAAAATTGATTTGAAAGAAATATTTTGCAATGCTAGTTGAAAGCTCTGTGAAAGGCTTTCAAAGATGAAATACTGGAAGGAGGTAAAGAGAAATACCACTGATAAGCATCACCATATAATGAATGCATAAATGTCTTCATACAGACATCTTCATGCTGCAGATCTAGTAGATCCATGCACTCATGAAACTTTTTGAGGTGTTCTGCAAGATTATCTTCTTTCTCCTCTTTGAAGACAGGTAGAAAATCTCCCCATTCTGACATATGAGGTATTGGATGTGGGAAACTAGAAACTGAAGAGAACTCCAGAGGTGCAAACCTCCAAGCCAAAAGAGCATCAAATGATTTTGACATCTGAATACTGTGGAGCCGCCACTGAATCCTTCTTTCATGGAGTCTCCAGATAGATGATTACAAACGAAAATGTGTCCAGACTTTGTCTATCATCAAATCCGGATCTTGTCTTGTCTCAAGGAAGATGAGCTTCAATCTCCTCTCCTCGGCAACGACGCCAATTTGTTATCACTCCAAGAAACTCTTTTTGGTTGTAAGACAAAGATGCTTGGTAACTTAAAGTAAACTTGTTTTTGCGTTTTTTGTATGTGTGGATCAATGGGATAACTCAACTACAGTGTGGCATTCATACATTCAAAATGGATAATCAAATGAACCAGTGCTCTCAAGGATCAATAATAAGATAGTAGCTTTAAAGTGGGTGAAGAAATCAATGCTTATAAACCAGATACACAATGTAGGGTTTAATAAACAATATAAGCAACTATTAATCAAGTTATGAACTGACTAATGAGATGACATTCATATTGCAGTTAAAACAACTTGAATAAGAGTACAGAAGGAAAGGTGAAATATGACATCAATAGAGAGAGAAAACTGTGATTTGTATTATCATATGAAAAGGTTGTTTACAATATAGTGTAGTCCATGTCTCCAAAATAGAACCTCTTTGCCTCTTACATCTATGATCTTAAATAATCTTTACAAATTATTTTCAATATCCTCAAAATATGGATCTGATATCCTCTTTTCTTATCTCAAATTCGAAATTGTGAGGTGGATGGAAAAGATAGAAATTTCTGGAAAAATGTTTCCCCAAGATTCACCTGTATCCTCCAAATCACAATAGATATTGGGAAACTGAGAGAGGTTATTTAATATAAGTCCATGATTATGAAAAACCTCCTTCAGTTTCTAAAAATGGTATTCCAACTCATCATAATTTTTCCTTAAAGACAGTGACTAAAACAAAAAAAAACAAAGTATTTAATTTATGGAAATATGGTGCTCAAAGATTGACTTATATTTCACAAATCACAATAGATCTTGGAAAACTGAGAGAGTTTATTGAAGACCCACCCCTTATTATGAAAAATGTCCTTTGGTTTCAAAAAATACTCTTCTAGATAATCAACATCTGTCTCCCAAGAAGGTGACTAAAATAGGAAAATCCAGATTTCCAAATCTAGTGATATTCCTACATTTTAGGATTTTATCTATAGAATATTTCTATTTATCAAATGAAGTTCCACCTACACTCATGGATGATATTTGATAATATATATGATTATTCATCATCATCTTCTCCTTAATAGACTCAACCAAGTCGAATTTGACCTTTTGACCAAAAGAATACATTTTGGAAAATTTCTGAAAATGATTTCTCATCTTGTGGGGAACTTTTGACTACCTTCCCGAGATCTAAATGAATATCTGAAAGTACCATTGTAAATATTAGGATGTCTAGTTGTAAATCGACTATTTAAGCGTGTAAAACAGACTCCCCATGACTCAGAAAATTGATTTTTCCCAAGACAGTTTATCAGCTGAAAAACCTGCACTTTCACCGGCTCACTACATTGTAAAAACAACCATTTAGCCGGTGAAAAGGGATACTTTCACCGGCTTGCTACACTGTGAAAAATTCATTTAGCCGGTGAAAGCTAAAATTTGATTTTTTGTATATTTTGAGATACCACATCATTTTTTCATTGGAAAATAAGATTTAAAGCCAATCTTATATACTTTAAAACTTAAAGATTTATAAATAAATATTTACCTTATTATCATCTTATGATATGATATAAAAATAAATTCAAGACATTTTTTATCGCTAACAGTTCCTTTGACGTATCTGAAGTCCCAGAAAGAAGGATAGGTCTCTAAGTAATGAAATTTCAAATTCATTTTGCATATCCTCTTCAAATTTCTAGCTTAACCTGTCATCATCACTACCAAAAATAGTATCATCAACATAAACTTAAATTAATAAAATATTACCTTGACTTACCTTGATGTAGAGGTTATTGTCTGCACTTCCTTTTTTGAACCCTTCCTGTTGTAGATATTTATGCAGTCTAGAGTACCATGCTCTAGGAGCCTGTTTTAGACCATACAAGGCCTTCTTTAATTTTCACACATAGTATGCATTCTCTGACAATTGAAATCCTTTTGTTTGTTCAATGTAGACTTCTTCTTCAACTTCCCCATTCTAAAAAGATGATTTTACGTCCATCTGATACACTTTAATATTTTTGGAGCATGCATAAGCTAAAAACAATCAGATTGCTTCCATTTTGGAAACTGGGGCAAATGTCTATTCAAAGTCAATTCCTTCAAGCTGTGCATATCCTTTACATAGCAATATAGCTTTGTTCCTTGTAACCTGTCCATCTTCGTTCAATTTATTCTTATATACCCACTTTGTGTCAATCACATTCTTATCCTTTGGTCTTGGAACCAATTCCCAAGTGTCATTTTTCTCTATTTGATCCAATTCTTCATCCACGGCCTTGCTCCAAAATTCATCCTTGCTGGCCTCTTCAAAATAGGTTGGTTCAATCGTAGATGTGAGTGCTAGGTGTGTTTGTTATGGTGAACAGATTTTTCTTCTAGTCTCAACTCCTACGTCTTTGTTTCTGATAATCTGATCTGAAGGATAATTCTTCTGTACTCGTCTGCTAGGTGTCTTTGGAGGAACTTGCTGAAATTGCTCTTCTGCTTCTATCGGATTGTCTTCATATTCCTCTTCTACTTCCTTTTCATCTTATGTTTGTTCTTCGAAAAGTTGTTCCATTGATTCATTTTCTTCTTCCTTTGATTATGGTCTGCCTATTTCATCAATTGTTACGTTGATGCTTTCTATAACTTTGTTCAATCTCATATTGTAACACTTGTATGATTTCCTTGTACTTGAGTAACCAACAAGTACTCCTTTGTCCACACGAGAGTCAAACTTTCCCATTTTTCCATATTTTCTTTTGATATAGCATTTGCTTCCAAAAACTCTGAAGTGCTTCACATTTGCTGGTCTTCCTTTCCATAGCTCGTAGGGATTTTTGTCAGTTTTGTTTATAAGCATTACTCTGTTTTGAATGTGAAATGTTGTATGAACTACCTATGTCCAAAATATATCTGTAAATTTGGAATCCATTAGCATTGTTCAAGCCATTTACTGTATTGTCTTGTTCTTTTTTTCAACAACTCCATTCTGTTGAGGTGTCCTAGCAACAAAGAATTGTCTTTTTATTCCATGACTGTTATAGTAGTCCATAAATTCCTTTGAAGTGAAATCTCCTCCATTATCAAATCTCAATCATTTGATTTTTGAATCCATTTCATTTTCAACCATTTCCTTATAGATCTTGAAGTTTTCAAAAGCTTCTGACTTATTCTTGAGAAAGAAAACTCCAGTAATTCTTGTATAATCATCAACTAATAACATAAATTATTTATCAACTTTTAAACCCTTTGTTGTAGTTGGTCCAACAAGATCAGTATGCACAATTTCCAGTGGTCTCATCATTGAATATTCCTTTGATTTGAACCTAGTCTTTGTTTGCTTTCCTTGTTAACAATGATTTCATAAAGTGTTGGTTGGTTTCATGATCTGAGTCGTTTCTCTGATTGCTTCTCTTCTGCTTACTTTCACAAGGATATCAAAATGTATGTGACCCATTCTTCTGTGTCATAGACAATTTTCATCTTCCTTTCTTAGAAAAAACTTTTCATTTCCAATTTCACTTAATACATATATGTTTCTTGAAGTTCTCGTATCTGTAGAAATCAATTTTCCTAAACTTTCTTTTCTTATCTCACACTTTTGTGAAATGAAAGTAACTTTATGACCTTGGTCACACATTTCACTCACACTTAGAAGATTATGTTTCATATCTTCTACTAGTAGAACATTTTATGCCTTGGTAGTATTGTTCCCAATTATGACCGTGCCTTTTCCAATGACTTTAGTTGAATCATCATTTTTGAAGGAGACTGATCCATCTCTCTCCTTTCGTAATGTAAGAAACCTGTCTCTATCACTTATCATGTGTTTTGAACAACCACTGTCAACATACCAACCATGTTTCTTTTTCTTAGCTTGTAAAACGAGTGTGCATTCTTCATTTCTATACTGATCCCATTTTCTTATCCATGACCTTTCTAAGGTTCTTGTTTGTGACTATTGTTATTTTGTTGTGGTTCTCTAGGAGGGAATGTCATTATGCAATCTTTGGCCATGTCTCAAAAATTGTTACATTTGTAACATTCCATTTCAGTGCTCAAAGAGTCAAACCTGTTGTAACTTCTTCTCTATGCTTCACTAGGAATTCTTGGATGACCCCTTTGTGTATGAATTTCAAATTTGTTTGTGTTCCTGTTTTTAGCTCTGTAATTCACAACTTTATGTCCAAAATTAGTACATGCATAACATAAACTAAAAAAGATAGTTTGATACCTGGGAGTTGAATATCTTCTGAAAGGAGGTACTGTTATAAATTCTTCTTCTTCCCGAGGCATATCTGTCATTTTTTTATTTTGAAATCTGATACGTCTCGGTGGAGGAGTGTCCCTATAATCTTCCTTGTAGATCTTCCTACCCCTCTTGATTGTTTCTGCATATCTTTTTGGATATGTTTCTTTCTCTATTGTTTTGGAGCTTGATCCTTTTTCTGTTTGATTATATCCAAGTCCAAACTTGTGATGATGAGATTTTTGACTGTTGATAATATCATCCAAAACTTTTGAGTTGTTCTGCATATTTTTATTTTGAATATCTTTTCTTAATGTGACAATCTCTGCTTCCAAATTTCCAATGATCTTGTATTTTTCTTCTAGCTGTTCTTTGAGTGCTTCTTCAATTATTTTATCTTCTTCTATTTGAACCTTCAAATTTGTGATAATTTTTAGTTCTCAAGTGTCTTGTTTCTTGTCTGGTTATGCTTGTAGTTTCTTGTTTTTCTTCTTTTATGTTCTAATAACTTCTATGGCACACATTAATTCCTCTCGGTTGTCAACTTCCGCCTCTTCAATTTCTTCTTTGACTTCTTCATATTCTTCATATTCTTCTTCAGAGTCTTCTTTATCAGATTCTTCTACTGCCATGAATAGAGCTCTTTCTGTCTCACTGTCATTGACTTCATCTTCATCTGATGATGTGATGTCTTCTTTGGTGCATAAGATTTTCTTGAAAACTTTCTTTGTGGTTCTTTTGCCTTTATATGTTTGTTTTCCTTTTGAGTAACCTTCATCATTTCTCTTTTTCTTATAAGGACATTTTTTATCAAAATGACCAATACCATCACAATTAAAACAAATTAAGGAAGCTTACCTCTATACCTACCACCGGTTCCCTTGTTTAGTCTTTTGACAAAGTTGGCCACTTCTTCATCATCTTTCGAGACGTCATTGCTGCTTCTGTTTTCTTCTTTTTTCCTTCCCTTTTTATTTGACTTTTTGGATGCTTTGAAGGATTCTTATTTTATATATGGATTTTCATGTTTAGTTCTCATTTCATATGTTGTGAAGATTCTATATAATTCGTCCATGCTTATTGAGTTTAGATCTAATCTTTCTTCTAGTGCTGATATCTTAGGGTCAAATCTCATAGGAAGAGATCTTAATACTTTTTGAACAATTACAGATTCTTTGATTTCTTCTCCCAATCCTATGATTTCATTTACTGTTTCATCAACTCGTAAAAAGTAACCTGCAATATTCTCATATTCCTTCATCTTAAGTTGTTCAAAATGACCTCTGTAAGTTTGAAGCTTTTCTTCTTTGACTTTTAAATCTCCTTCATAAATATTTTGAAGTTTGTCCCAAATCTCTTTAGCATATTTACAATGTGCAACTTTGGTGAATACCATTTCACTAAGACCATTGAGAAGTGCAATTTTGGATTTGGAATCACTCTGACCAAGTTTCACTGCTTTGTCATTTGTTGAAAGAACTGTTGGCGCTGTGTATCCATCTACAATTGATTTCCAAATTTCAAATCCTTGTGCATGTATATATGTTTTCATCCTTATTCTCCAAAATGTATAATTTTGTCCATTGAACTGTGGAATTCCATTTTTATACAAGTTGTTTCTCTCCATGATCTACGTTTCAGTGGTTAAATTGATTTTTGAAGGAGCATGCTCTAAT
>ML779920.1:107039-123217 GCA_009831015.1 Picea engelmannii | reverse complement strand
CCCACTCCCTGACTCAATCCGGAGTCCAAGGGAGTTCCACCGATGCCTCTGCATCCTCAAGGTCCGAAACCCTGCACACTCAATGAAACTGAGTCAATAGCATCTGTATGTAGCAATAGTAAAACATCCTGTCATCAATCATGACGCATTATCATCAAGGTTAAGTGGTTCATCATCATAAAAATCCAGATCACTTGCGAGCAAGTGTCCCCAAAGAATAAGTTTTGTCAGTGCGCCAGAGCGGGATGTTACATTGACCTATACATCTCCTAAGTAGTGGAAGCAATATTCTGAGTGTGACGAATGGCACCATCTATGAATCCTACATATACAAGTTCACCTAAAAACATTTATTGATTAAGAACAAATCATGGTAAGCATACTAAAATGGATGAAACCAAAAATTAAAACTAAAATACAACATGTACAAGGGTATTTCCTAGGCATTACTCCCTCAACATAATACCTCTTGAGGTAGAGCTCATTATCGGGATTCCCTAAGATATTCCCACCATAATGTTATAACTCATAACCTCATTTATTAAATATGTTCTTCACTATGTAAGGTTTGTGCCACATGGCTTCAAACTTTCCTTTCCACATTATATCTTTGTCTTGGTCATAAACAAGCATTATGTCTCCTCAATAGAAGACTCGATGATGGACAAACTTAATAAGTTATCATATTGTTCCTTAACAACTTCCACATATCTATGGTATTCATCAAGACATTCCAGGTAAATGAGACATTCTTCTTCAAAATTCATGTTAATAAGGAGCTCAATATTTATTTTCAATGAGGCAATTTCACATTTAATCAACATGATCACTTCCACTCCATGCAAAAACTAGAATGGGGTGATTTCTGTAGTGGTTTTAACCGAGGTTTGATAAGACCAAAGAGAAAAAAATAGCATTAAATTCCAATTTTATTTTTTTTATCAACTATCCTTTGGAGTATGGTTTTCAAAACCTTGCTAACAACTTATATTTCCATGTTTTTCTGAGGATAGTATGGAGATTAATCTTCCTAGTAAAATACAAACTTACCTATTAATTTTTTCATCGTTATATTTTGAAAATGATAACCATTGTCTACAAATATATCTCAAAAAACAATAAATCTATCAATGACACAATTTAATATGAACAATATTGTTGTCTCACCAACATTTTTTAAAGTTGGCATGACTTTTGCCACTTAGTGAAGTAGCCAATGACCATAGTATTGTACTTATAACCCTGCATAGAATCCAGATAACACACCATAAAATTGACCCCCCATTTAGCAAAGGGGTTGATGGTGAAAATAATAAGTAAAGGAGTAGTATGAGAATGAACTTTTTTCATAAAAAAATGACAAGGATAATACTTCTTGACTACTTCAACACAATATTTAAAAATGTATAGCCAAAAATATCCTACATGAAATATTTTTCAAGTTGTTCCAACCTAGAAATATGACCACCACATGATCCATTATGGAAATTGTTTAGAACATTCTTAGCCTCCTCATGAGTCAAGCATTGGCATAAAATTGGGTCAACCCCTCAACAATACAAAGTGTCACCAATGATGAGGTAGTTCCTTGCTTGATGGAAAATGTGTCAACATTTGGTGTGATATAGGTGTCAATGAAACCTTTGAATATATATGTATACCAAGATATATCCATACCAAGGGTCATTATATGCAATAATAAATAAATGTTTGTTACGAAACAACTCAGTTTCAAAATGAACCTCATTGTCTTGGGGTTAATCCAACATGATCTTGGAAAAATATAAGGACTTATTCGATTTGGAAGATGTGAATTCTAAGTATAATTCTTGCAAAATAAAAATACACATGGAATACTCGCCCTTGATTATTCATTATATAAATATACGATGTGTTATCACACTAAGTTGCCTTGGGTCTTTAGCCCTTAGTTTTAATTTTTTATAATCCTTTAGATTTTTAATTTTGTTTTGTTTCGTGAAGGTGTGATTTACTTAGATTACCTTAATAAATAAAAACTTAAGTTGTGACTCTAGTTTTGATCCTCACATAAAGTTTTGGCCTAGGTTCATTTTCTTGGCTTATGTTTTGACCCCTTTCATGACTTGACACTAAGCCCGACTCACCCCACGACCAACTTGAATTGACATGTCACTCTCCTTACTCATTCCTTCATATTCTTTCCATGTTGTCCCTTTGTCCTCTTATAGTGGTCAAATCAACTTTTTGAAAAGGGAGCATTGCCAACTCACTAGGAGTTTCTGTAGCGCACTCCCTATCCTTCATCCTTTACCATGATTTGTTATTATAGTGTTGATGTCATGTTTTCCTGGTTTTCAACACCATGTTTAGTTAAAATATGCCTTCGAGGATTCAAATCTTTATGATCTTTCTAACAGTTTTCAAATTTTGAAATTGCAAAGCTTTGCGCTGCAAAAAATACCAATTTAGACCAGTTGCAATGGCACTACAAGATCGGATGCTGAGGTGGATTCAGAGGCCGAGTTTCTCTTGATACTCTCCTAAACATTCGTTTAACTCCAATTTATCATCATTCTCCAGGTATTCAGTGGTTTCACTCATCTACATATCAATTTCAAGGAGTAATTATCTCTTGGAGTTTTGGTAGCAATCGTGCCTGCAGAATTGGAGGAGGTATTTTCCCTCATGCTCTCTACCAATCATTCCTTTACATAGATATTTAGTCACCATCACCTGGTTATCAATCGTAAGACATCTACTCACCTTTATCCTAATTTATGAGTTCCCAAGCAAACTTTACCCCTTGTACACACGTTGTGCTACCTAAAATCGTTGTTGAAACAACATTGCCTTTTCCCGTGCTTCCTCTACCATTTGAGTTCGAGTGTTTTCAAGCCAATTTTCAAAGACAATTGCAGTGATCTCCTTCTTCACCTTATTATTCCTCAGTTCTAATATTTGTGAACAGTCAAAGGGAGGGAAATTCACAGCCATTGTTTCCTAATCCAGCAAGCAATTTGAGTTAGGGGAGATTCCTGGAAAGGGGTAGCCATTATTCACTATCATTCTTATTGAAGTCTGACTCTTTTGTTTTCCTGTCCATCACTGCATCATATGTTTTAAACCTTTCATCCTAAACTATGGATACACCTAAGAAGAAGAAGTCACACAAGGGAGGTATTGTGGTTAGAACTAAGCGTGCATACATGCATTTATTTGAGGCAGAGCCCATAGCTAGAGAAGTTTTTCAAAGGGTGGGATGCCTTAATTTCTTCCAAAACATGCAAAGGGATCATCCTGAGGTGGCAAGGCAATTTTCCTCACATTTTTATGGACTGAAGACTAAGGTAGGGGACCTAGAGTTTGAGGTTTATGAGACCTCTATTTCAATAGCTACAGGGATTCCTATCACATGAGATAAATGGTTTAAATCCATGGCTTTGAATGCATCCTTTTCCAAAGACTTCCTTAATCCAGAGTATCAAACTGACAATCTGTCCAAAGGGGTACCTAGAAGTCTTTGGGTTAGAGATTTTGATAAAATGTTGAAGATCATTCAAAGGTACCTCACATGTGAGGGGAGGTTTAATACACCATACCAATACCATATAAGGATTATGTTGCATTTTACTAGAAAAGATGAAATGAAAATTCCCTTATATTTTTTGAGAATCATAGGGAAAATGTCAGATAGATTTCAATCCAAATTAAAGGCTATGGATACTAGTATTTTTCATTTTGGGTTGATTAGAATGTTGGTTTCTGAAGAGATGATAAATAGGAACATCTCATGAGAACATTTCATTGCTTCTGGTCACATGAAATTGGACATAGAAGCCACTCCTTATTCACAGATACCAAGTTATTTTCCATCCACTAGTGTTGCTCCAACAGGAACCAACAGGAAAAGAAAGATTAAGGCCCCTACTCAAGACTAGGAGGTCATTAAGGAAGTTTCAGAAACATAGAGGGAGGCCTACCATTCTCCATAGAGAGACCTTTCACCCCCTCTGCACCAAAATTAGAAGAGGTCCCTTCCTCTACTAAAGCCACATCCAATAAAGGAAGGAAACTACACTTCTCTTCATCTCCTTCAATGGTGAGTATAAAAGTCGGAAGACCTTTCACAAGAGCATCAGTTCTCAAGGAGGTTGTTAAAACACAAGCCCTATCAAAGGCTTCTATTCTAAATAAGAAGAGGGATAAGGGAAAAGGCATTGAGAATCCTATTGTGATGGAAGAGATAGTCCCTGTGCAGTAGGAAAATGAAGCCATGAAGAATCCTATTGAGACTATTCACATCACCACTCCACCTAGCAACTAGACATTCAAAAGACAGATTAGACAACTCAGGGAAGCTAGGAAGGAGGTGGCTCATTTGAAATCAGAAAGTATATATGACATGATTAATATGAAATAACACATGGATGGTTATAGCCACACTCTTGATCTAGAAATATTTGTAGAAAGAAGATCCCAACCTCTCCATAAGCAGCTCAAGAACCTTTATAGGAAAAACAAAGACTTCCAGTCTCAGAACAGAAAACTCAAGGAAGAGTTGCAACAAGTCAAAGATGAGGTAGCTCATAGAAATCAAAATATGTTGGTTGAAGCTGCCATTGAAAAGGAGAAACCAACAGTCAAGAAAAGCATACTTCCAGTGAAGAAGCCTATTACTGCAAAATGGAAGCATGTTGATGTACCAAAGGGAAGTCTTCCTTCCATAAGAGGGAGTGTCAGGTTGATGAAGTGATTGGTGAAAGGTGAGCTCCATTTTTTAGAATGGACCCTTTTTGCAAGGATAAGTTATTGATAAAGTATTACTTTTTTCCACCTATATAGGCTTTACAGGATTCTAATACTTATTTCTCAAGGTTTTTGGTGTTTTGCAAAGAGGTAATCTCTTCATCAGAAATAGGACACGCATATACTATCAGTCTACTGCCTAGAGAGCTACCTAATTTCCTAAGACTGGTGTAGCGATGACGTTGCTAACTTCCTGGGGTGATACCAAATCTATTAAGCAGTGAAGTGATGGTGCTACCAAATTTGTTTGAGGTCGGGCGCTACACATTCAGCAGGATCAGTTCATCGTGGGCGCTACTGAATTGCAAGCAGATAGATAGGCATGCACTGACAAAATTCACACAGAGGATGAATTGCACAGGCAGGCACTACCAAAATTTTAATAGAGGTTGAATTCTGCACAGATACACACAGGCTCGACGCTACCCATTTTTCAGACCTATTTTGGAGTTTGCGCTATGGTATTACAGAGAATTTAATGGAGGAGCTACAAAATCTCACTACCCAGAGAACTACCAAATGACGCTACCAACAGGTACCAGGAATCAAGGGGTTAGAATTATCATCCTTGTGAGTTGTTGATGATGTGGCTAAAGGAAGAGATGGTAGCTGGCAGCATGATGACAGTTTACAAGCCTCTGCAGGACACTTGGCATGTAGGGAGATGTGCATCAGAGAGGATCAAGTCAATTCAAAGTTGGTTGGATCAGTCGCCAACATTTTCCTTTTTTATATCTCATTTTCTAGCTTAGTTGTTAGAGGAAATAACTATTTGGAGAATTTTATGGGAGGAAGGCCAACTCACACTTCCAAATGTTTCCTTTCATTTTTTTTTATAAATAGATAGTCCAAATGCTTTAGTAGGTTCGAATGGTTGAGCTAGGCTCCCTTATTGTAATATTTTGATGAATCTACTGGTTAACTGGTTATGTACTTGATTTGAGACATCTTTATTAATAGAAGTC
Organism: Picea engelmannii; assembly: GCA_009831015.1. Classification (NCBI taxonomy): domain Eukaryota; kingdom Viridiplantae; phylum Streptophyta; class Pinopsida; order Pinales; family Pinaceae; genus Picea; species Picea engelmannii. The sequence continues at coordinate 117,464 of ML779920.1, read as the reverse complement.
AACTTTCTTATTCCATCTTATTTTCCTTTGATACTGAAGTGTTCATGATTGAATGATTCACATGGACTGTTGTAGTGGTATTATGATGAATGTTTTATTATAGTATTTTTATGATGTTCTTCAGTTTCCTTAAACTTTGAATCCAAGAAGATCTCGTGTTTGAGTTTTTCCTCCTTGGGCTGCTTGAAGACCCGATGTCCATAGAAGACCTCTACATTTTCCTCACCAAAGTCTTCTCTCTATTCACCTTTACTCTCACTTATTGACTGAAGTTGATCAAGACCCCAATTTTTTGTGCATGCTAGCCTAGATTTCTAGGTTGGAACATTATTATCTTGAGTCCTATCCATTTGACCTATTTAAACTCATTTGCATTTACATATAACCTGATGGGTACTAGGCTTACATTCTTTGCAATCTAAGGGCGATTCTTAGTGCTAACACGATGCATTGGATTAGTATCCACAATCATTGTCATTTGTTGAATAAGTACACAATGTTGAAGTCTCTAGATATAATGAACCATTGCTAGGGACAACTTCTCTATGTAAGAATAATACAATTTGGGTCTTGCAAGCCCTTTTCTATGATATAAAACACACTCTCTTGATGTGAATAATCCTCTTGAACCAAAACCATACCAATGGTTGATTCAAATGCCACAAGATATGATAGGAATCATTTTATATAGTCAAGTGGACTTAGTAGTGGGGTGGACATCAAATCCCTTTTCAAGGTGTTGAATGAACATTATGCATCCTACATAAATAAGACTCCTTTTTTTTTAAAGGAACATGAAACTTTTCATGGCCTCGACACAATTGGAGATAAATTGTCACAAAAAGTATACCTTTCCATAGAGGCTTTGAAGTTGGCAATTGTTTCATGGGGAAGGTAACCAAACAATCACCTCAACCTTGAATGGGTCAACCATTATACCATACTTAGAAATGGTGAAACTAATCAATCACCCAATCATGACACAAAATATGCAATTGCGAGGATTCAACCAAATTTTATCATACAAGCATCTTTTGAAGACTACACAAAGGTGAGTTGATCAACTCTTCTCTTTGACCAAGTAGCCAAATCATCTAGGTAGGATTAGATGATATGCTTGATGTCATGAAAAGCATACGAAATGGATGAATGGAAGGTGAATCCAACGTTTTTTTAGGAAAAATTGCATTTTCCTATTATAAAAAGTGCCCCAATGAAAAATAAACACAATCTTATGCTTATCATCTCGATGGATCTAAATCTAGTTATAGCTAGAAAATCCATCCACGAATGAAAATATCTAATCTTTGGCACATTCATCAATGATATAATAGATGAATGGGGTGGGGTAATTATATTTAGTATACACTTTGTTTATTTCACAAAAAATAGTTTAGATGTGAATGGTCCCTTGATTTTTATCAATGCGAACTAGATTTGACACCCACTCAGTCAAGGGGGCTAGGTAGACAAAGTTGGATTTCAACAACTTTTTTACCTTTCCCTTGATGGTGCTTACTTTTCTCAAATTTACTAGTTTCATCTTTTGTTAAATAGGTCTCACATTTTTTTAACTTTTACTCTCACGATAAAAAATCCTAGGGTCAATGCTTAGCATTTACTCATAAATACTAAGAAAAAATGTCACCATATTCCTTGAAAACATAAGTATAAATTTGAACCTCCTTGGGAGAATAATATAATCTAATCAAGACATTTTCTACAATGTTAGGTTTATTAGAGATATTAATTGACTTCATTTTAGGAATGTTTTACATATTTCTTTCTGCATACACATTGTGTGTGGGGAAAAGACTTTTATACTAGTCAAAATATTCTTAGGCAATGAGACCCTTGTCTCTAACCTCCATTTTATCCACTTTGGGGAAAAAGTATGAGAAATGGTGCATATCTTCTCAAGGTATCTTAGAGCATGTCATTACTTCCAAGATATATTTGTCTGATGGTGAGACCATATCCAATAAATCATGTGAATTGGGGGGATGAAGGCCCACATGGATGATGAAAATTGACCATACTCCTCTTGAGAGGGAGGGCTCTAATCAAGGTCTTTGAAGGCCATTTGAATAACTTGATAAGAAAACTCAGTTGTATAAAATTTGACATAACTGATCTTTCATATCTATCCATGTTTCAAACATGGACAATTCTGGCACTACCCACAGATCTTCTCCAAAGTATGATAATTTGAAAGGAATCAAGTGTCATGACTAAGTGTTCTCTCGAAAATAGTACTTTTGGAAACCAACCATAGTATTAGTAGTGAATAATGAAATCATATGTATAGGGGAGGATTCAATGTAAAAAATCAGTGGGGATAGTGAGAAGGTACCCATCAAACATGAGTCTTTGAACATCCCAGCATCAACATTTTCATATGCCCACTTGAAATTTTCCACTACTGGGATATTTGACCCATTAGTAGAAGGTCGATCAAGCATACAATATGAAAATTGATCAATAGTAACAATCTATCCCTAATGGTGGAATTGAACGAATCAAAATATAGACAACATGGCATTTTTCATAGTATACGTCCAACTATGTTCAAAAGAGATTGTAATCTAATTTTGTGTTAATGAGCTCACCCTCAATTGAGACATTTTTTCTCCCCTAGTTCAACTAGGAAGGTCAAAATAATCCCATGGGGTATGAAAGAATGACCATCAAATGATTTCTACATTGTGGAAGAAGGAACTATATTAGGGGAACCTGGGGCTCTCCAACATGACAAGTAAATAACAAAATTAAAATGTTGTTCATCCACCATGCATCTAAAGATGTTAGTGCCATTTGAAGATACCTAGATTTGAAAAGCAATGTGATGGGGCATTCTGTGCTTTATAGTCCAATTCAAAAGTTATCCTTCTCACTCATGTAGATGTTAGTGTTTGAAATATTATCCCATTGGGAGGGGCAGACTTTTTCCCCCTTTGTGGAGGTGCAGGATTAGTAGGACCACTAGAAACCATTTGACAACCTTGTGGAGGAAAGGGATTAGTAAGCATCGTGGTTTGTTTTTGCATGTCACACTGTGAAAAAATCTTCGAGCTTCATCCAACTTGGGGCATTGAAAAATGAAGTGATCATCCATACACATATTGCAAGGGAATTTCACTTTGTTTTTATCTCTTTTACCCCTAGTTGAATTATTAGTGGCATTGTTCATAATAGGCCCCTATTTAGTATTTTTTTTTCCTTTTTTGATTACTTTGGCTTGTTGGTTTCCCTTCGAATTTTTTGTATAGAACAAATGGGCATTCGAGGGTTGGGTGGGGCCTGAGAAATGTTTAGTGTTATATGAAACTATGGGTTTGTTCAAATATTATTACATTTGTCCCATTTGGTTATTCAATTTACTAGTTGCATCATTCCCAATAGAACCAATCATATCATTGATATTAAATCCTAGCTTTGGTTTAATAAGGCTTATTTATGATTTCACTGTATTTTTCAAACTCTCATAGAGAAGCCTAGATTATGAATAGATAAAATATAATTTATGGGCTTTGATAATAATCTCTTCCTTGGTCATTGCCCCTAACAGAGAATTTTTTTTTTTGGCAATGAGAGATTTTACAAACCAATTAGCTAAAAATTTGTTAAGGATGTTTACTTTAATCATTCGGTGTCTTATTCTCCACTCATGAATATGATCAAATATATGGGTGGAGGTGTTTTGTTAGAGTAATGTTAAAAGTTTAGTCCCCATATCGTAAGTAATTGGTAATTGAAAATTCATTAAAAATTCCCATAGAAATTCAATGTACCACTTTGGTGCAATCGCTATGAAGGTATACTGGAAAAGTCACAAATGAATATTGTCATCCATCACAGAATTTGATGAACACCAAAGATGGAATTCCATAATATGATTTGATATATATTCTCCACATTTACCTTCAAATTCAAAGATTCTCAAAGACAACTTGGTTGGGATAGGAGTTCAGGTTGGATTACGTTGTACTATGTCATTGGTAAAAATATGGCAAATTTAATGTCTCTAATAAGGAAACTTGGTCATGGAAATGGAACTATGGTTACCGAGAAACTATACTGATGTCATTTTATGAGTCACGTTCCACTTATGAAGCTAACCCCTAGTATGTTTCCACCACCAGGGCTGAAAACTGAATGCATTTTATAACTAGTGTTAAGAGGAAAAAAATCCATCGAAAGGGTTATCCATACTTGAAATGGTTGTACTTCCTACAAGAATACTAAAAGAGGAAATTAAAACATTATCAATAAAGGGTATAAATATAGGGATGTGTCCACCCCTGAAAAAAAAAAATAATATAAAATAGGGAAATACTTTTCTAAACCATTGTATCCAAAGGTGGAAAAATTGTGCTAAAAGGTGGAATCCAAAAGGAAACTTTTTTTTCACTCTAAGAGATAGTGTTAAGAGGAAAAAATTCCATTGAAAGGGTTCTTCGTACTTGAAATGGTTGTACTTCCTACAAGAATACTAAAAGAGGGAATAAAAACACTATCAATAAAGGGTATAAATATAGGGATGTGTCCACCCCTAAAACAAAATATAGAAAATAGGGAAATATTTCTCTAAACCATTGTACTCAAAGGTGGAAAAATTGTGCTAAAAGGTGGAACCCCAAAGGAAACTTGTTTTCTACTCTAAGAGATAGTGTCAGGAGTCTTAATACCACTAGTTGATTTTAATATAGGGATATTAATGCCCCCAATAATGATGTTAGATCTAGGAGGATTGGTTCCCCCTAAACTTGATGTATTAGCAACATTATCCATCTCAAACCATCAGAAAAGGGGATTAGTGTGAAAATGAAAAGTTGGATCTCTAGATGGCAATTCACACACATGGGAAAGAAATGGACTCAAAGGGCCAGTCAATGGAAGATTATAATTAGTCGCATATGGATCAAGGTCTTCAACTTTGAAATTGTCTTGAGAAGGAGGGGATAATGCCCTTCTAGTATATTAATATGGCCCTCTAGACCTCTCAAAAACCCTTAGGTTCATTCTATGGAGGTTCTTCGATTAAAATACTATTCAAGGTTATATGTGTTTCTTCTTCTGACTCACTCGACAAGAGATCAGGACCATTCAACCTTCGTCTGTTACCAGGTGGCTCCATAATTTTGGGAGGGATACTTCTGATCCATTGAGACTAAGAGGGTGGTTTAACATACATTTTGAACTAAAAAATTAATTGAAATCAAATAATAACCAACACTTATGTTTTTTACACTTTAAACTTCCAAGCACTCCACTGAAAGTACCTAAAAGTATCCAACAAAAAAACCACTCTCCCAAAGATTAGTCTAGGGTGGTTAAACCTTAATCCCAATAAGTGAAGAGTTGAAAAATGTGTCTCTCGAAAGTTATCCTAGGATGATGAGGGCCCAAATACCACCAATGGGGGTGTGAGAGACAATTATGGTAACTCTCACACAAAAATAACCCAAGGTGAAAGTACCCTCAAGAAGACAAGCACCCTCTAGGGGTGATGAGGTGGATGTTATGTGTTTGTCTTAGGTATCACAAGCATTTCCCACTTGAAATCACCTAGGCAAAAACCTAGGAAGAGAAACTAAGGCTACCACTTCACAATTGATAGTAGAGCGAAATATTTGTGCGTCAAGTGTTTATGCATGGGTAGGAAATACATGACTACATCCTACACCCAAAATTCTATAGAAAAGGTGTCATCCTGAGGACTTGCCAATTCTACCAAATATCTCTTATACACATAGCCCACTAAACAAGCAAGAGAGATAATCTCTATGCTTTCTTAGATTGGCTTCATTCTTAACACACATGTGACATGCACTTTTCCATCAAGTGTCTTTTGCTACTAACATATTTTACACTCTTTAGTAGTCCTATCTTTAGTTTGCACGACCTTGGAGATTTTATGCTCCAAACCTACATCAAGGCCTTAAACTTAGACTATTATGTGCCAATTAGAGCAAATTCGGTCCAAAAATGGGCCTCCTAAAAAAATTATAAATTAATAAATCATGTATGCCACATCACATTTCCATATAAACTAAGTTAATCTAAAATTACAAAATAAAAAATAAAAAAAATAAAAAAAACTTTAAATTCTTATATACATAAAACAAATGATAATAAATGTAGTACAATAAATAACTACTATTAGTATATAAAAATGAAAATACACTATACTATAGGAAATACATGAAAATACATGTGTTTTCTCTTAAAAAGTCACAAGTTCAAATCCAGAGGAGGGTAAGGTATGTACACTTCCGTAGACTTTACCAATAAAATCGCTAAGCATAGAAAGTCTCATAAACCAATTTGATATCTGACTTGATCATGACCTTAAATATAAATTATTATATATTAATGATTTATTATATATAATATAATTATAATGTAATATAAATTCATATTCATAATATTATAAATATTATAAATTTGTACTATATAAATGTACAAATTAATACTATATTTACATTAAAATTTTATATTGCAAATCAATACTATATTTACATTAAAATCTTATATTGCAAATTAATACTATAATTCATTGCTTATTATTATATTATATTATGATTGTTGGTGCTACATAATACGAATGTCATAATACTAATTACTACTACACTACAAATCTCATAATACGAGTTAAGGGTATCTTATGGTACAAATGAAAGGTCAATGATTATTATATTATAATATAAATTAAATATAGTAAAATAATTATGATATTATAAATTAATGAATATATATAGAGATAGTAATAAGAATAAAATAAATAAATGGTAATGATTATTATATTATAATATAAATTAAATATAGTAAAGTAATTATGATATTATAAATTAATGAATATATATAGAGATAGTAATAAGAATAAAATAAATAAATGGTAATGGACGTCATATAAAAATAAGAGATTTATTAATAATATAAAATATTATATATTTAATATTTAAAAGATATTTATCATATCTTTTGAGATGATCTTACAAAGATATTAATAAGTTGTATAAAAATAAGAGATTTATTAATAATATAAAATATTATATATTTAATATTCAAAAGATATTTATCATATCTTTTGAGATGATCTTACAAAGATATTAATAAGTTGAGATGATATAAGGTTAAATTTTGTCAAATAAAAATATGAAATATGGTACATAATTATCTTTGATTTTTAAATGTGCAACACTCTATTATTATTGATTCAATTTTTTGAATTTAAATTAATTATTGAATTTCCAACTCAATAAATACAATTTTTCAATAGAAAACAAATCTAATTCATTTTAATTCTAATCATTATTGTTGTTTACTCAAAATGAGTTGTTGTTTATTCAAAATGAATGGAATGAAACTTGTATGATGTTTTCAAAACTCAAGAATGTTGAAATATAAAGAAACTTATAAATGCTCAAAAGTATCTATATTGTTCTTTAATTGAATCTATGCAATCCTTGGAATATCTTAAAATGATATTAAACAAAAAGATCAAATTGAACTTCTCAACCAATATAATTTTTTTTTCCAGATTTATTCAATGTAACCTATAAACCAAAACAAAATCAACAATGCAACTTCAAAACACTAATTAAATCCAAAATTGCCTATAAAAATAAATGTTTCTAATTTTTATTTTAGTGAGTAATAATGCAATAAACTACCTGATCCATTGGTATTTACCTCCCAACACAACATCCAAAAGCCCCAAAATTGTTGAGGAACTAAGAAAAATAGAGAATAAAAGGTTGAACTTATTTTTAGCTTGCTACATGATAGGATTGTTGGTTGCCTTAAGGAAACTATAGTTGTGTGACCACTTAGTGGTCATGCCATGATTGTTATTAAACACATTTAATCAAAAAAATCTTAAAAAAACTAAATATCATACCTACAATCTGAATATTACTTGTTTTTATATTTATTTAGGAAATTAAACATGGCAAATACCAAGAAGAACCTCATAAATTATTGAGTTTTAGAAAAACAATCTGACAAGGGAAAAAACAATCATCCTTATACAATAGAGTCACCAATTCCATTGACAAGATTTTTACTCTTTTGTAAGAAGTATAGGTTCCTAGTAAATGGATTGTACCTTAATGACAAAAAAATAACTACAAAATAGAAAACCCCTATTCTCTATCCTATAAATCAAATCACCAAAATTAAAAGTGAGTTGAGTGAGGAGAAAACTCATTGATTTTATCTAGTATGTCATTTATCCTTTTGCATAATGTAGATCACAACAACCTTTCAATACCAATCCAATATGATACCTATACACAATAAAACAACGAAACATTCCTTAAAAATTCTTTGGCATTTCAATAATTTAAATGTAAATAATTCAGCATTAAATCATTAACTATATATGATTCAACCATAAATTCAATGCAAACATGGACATCAAATTAGGGGAGGGAAAGAAGAGGGATCTATTGATTCCTCTTAATAAGTAAAACAAAAATTCAATGCAAAATGAACATCAAATTGCGGGAGGGAAAGAAGAGGGATCTATTGATTCCTCATAATAAGTAAAACAAGTAAAGCTTATACCTTTGAATTTGAAGCAATAGCTTCTTCTCCCGAGAATGTAGTTATTAAATATCATCCATGTACCAAATAACTTTTAATATTTGATAGCCAACAATCCTTATGGTTGAAACAAGCCAAAAATATTCTTAAAACTCCACCAAGAATGGATTATACAATGGATCAAAGATGTTCCCAACAACATGGGAATGCAATAATGATTAACAACGAGGCACATAAACAAATTACCATCCAACAATTATTTAATACAAAAGCACTCCTTCATTATCTCTATGTGTAGGTGTTGGTTCTAACCACTACCTAACTCATAGAGATCCTTTCATATGATGGAAACGAAGTTAAGATTGTTGGGGAGCAATATTGGGGACAAACATGTGTTTGACATCCATGAACTCCAATCATGGTCATGCATTTTATATATTTCTTATATATTTTTGGGTCATTTTGTATGAGACCATGGGTTTATAAAGGAAAAAGGTCATTAACCATTGGTTTACAATGGGAGATTAACAGTCATGTATGAAATGACTATGAAAATCAATGTGAAATTATGTAAAAAAATGATGATGGGATAGGCTTAATCACTCTAACCAAAAGGTGGTCAAATATGGTATAATACATTACAATGGGAGACTAACGGTCATGTATGAAATGACTTTGAAAATCAATGTCAAATTATGTAAAAAAATAATGATGGGATAGGCTTAATCACTCTAACCAAAAGGTGGTCAAATATGGTATAATACATAGTTCAATTTCCTTTGTTTGGGTTTTTTTGGGCTTCTTATACAAATCTATATCTTTTTCTAACTCTACTTGAGCTTCTAGTGCTAAGTCCTCTATGATAGGTAATACTTGCTCATCAGTTTCCTAGTCTAACATGGAAAGCTCATAGGGTTTAAGATTTTCCACATTCACTATATGGGGGTAGATTGAGTCTATAGGAATTATCACCTACCTTCTCCAACACTTCAAAATAACCATACCATAGAGCCTTGATATTCTTACGAGGACCTTGTAGCATTTATTTGTGCAATTGCAACCATACTCTATCTCCAACATTGAATATCTTCTCAATTATATGTTAATCACACAAGGCCTTGTACTTTTCCCATGACATATTCAATGTCTCCTATACTTGCAAATGGATCTAATTGATCTTATCAATGAAAATTTCAACTTTAAATGCTTCTCTAGAGGTGTCTTCCCTCACAAGAATTCACAAATACAAGATGATTCCAAATGAAAAGGTCTCCTTGATATATATATATATATATATATATATATATATATATATATATATATATATATATATATATATATATGTAGGAGACTAGGAGGTACAATTGCAACTAATGGACCCAAGCCGACATAAATACAATAACAATACTAATGTAATATGCTCCAATTAAGGGGCAATGTGCCACGATTGTGGGCTTAACATGCCCCTACCCTTCAAACAAGTGTTGTCCTCAACGCTTGAGTAGTTTTGGATACTTTTGTATAAATGACTCATCTTCCCACGTGGAATCTTTATCAAGTAGTTTCTTCCACTTAATGAGGTACTATGAAATTGATCCATTCCTCAGTTGGCGAATTCTTGTGTCAAGGTATAAGAGTGTTATACCATCATTTGACACCCTAATATCATTGGATTCTCTTATTTGTCTTTGATCCTCTGCACCCAAATAATATGCATGTTATAAAAATAGCATAAAAACCTCAGAATAAGTACTCCACGCCTTGAGAAAGAGAGAAATTAAGATAATAAGCCTTTTTGAGGGGGAAACCTCCTTATACATCACAAGAATTCACAAATACAAGATGATTCCAAATGAAAAGGTCTCCTTGATATAT
>ML779920.1:78375-106989 GCA_009831015.1 Picea engelmannii | reverse complement strand
AGGTACAATTACAACTAATGGACCCAAGCCGACATAAATACAATAACAATACTAATGTAATATGCTCCAATTAAGGGGAAATGTGCCACGATTGCGGGCTTAACATGCCCCTACCCTTCAAACAAGTGTTGTCCTCAACGCTTCAGTAGTTTTGGATACTTTTGTATAAATGACTCATCTTCCCACGTGGAATCTTTAGCAAGTAGTTTCTTCCACTTAATGAGGTACTATGAAATTGATCCATTCCTTAGTTGGCGAATTCTTGTGTCAATGATAGCTTCAGGATCCAATATAATTTTTCCTTCCTCGTCAAGTTCTAGCAATATAGTTTGAACTAGAATCTTGTCACCTATAACCTTCTTTAAGCATGAAACATGGAAAATTGGGTGTACTCGCGAAGATGGAGGAAACTACAATTTGTATGGCATAGTACCAATATTTTTCAAAGCCTTATAAGGGCCATAGTACTTTGGTAATAATTTATTATCCTTCTTAGATTGATTGAGGGACATCTGTTTGTATGGTTATAGTCTTAAAAATACTCAATCCCCTACTCCAAAAATTATTTCACTACGATGTTGATCTGCTTGTTGTTTCATGCGATTATGTGCCATGGTCAGGTTGTCCTTTAAGAGTTGGATAACTTGTTGTTGATGCTCGATGTGATATTCCACTACTTGAACCTTATAATTTTATTTTAGAGAAGAAGTGAGGGACGGTGGGTGATATCCATAAAGCACCATAAATTATGTCATTTTTGTTGCAATATGAAAGGAAGTGTTATACCACCATTCTTTCAAAGGCAACCACTTGAACCATTGTGTTTGTTTATCAGAAACAAAGTAATGAAGGTAACATTACATAAATTTTTTCATTATCTTAGTTTGTCCGTCATATTGAGGATGATAAGATGAGATTAGAGCCAATTGAGTACCTAAACAAGAAAATAATTATGTCCAAAAATGTCTAGTGAAGATGGGATCTCTATCACTTACAATAATATTTGGGATTCCATGTAGCTTTTAAACTATGTCCATGAATGTAGTAGAAATTGTACTGGCTTTGAAAGGATGAGAGAGTGCACCAAAGTGTGTTTACTTGGTAAGTCTATCAACAATCACCATGATGACACTCTTTCCTTCAGAAGTCCGTAATCATGTGATGAAATCCATGGAAACCTCCTCCCAATGTTGACTTGGAATGGATAATGTTTGTAAAATACATGGAGTCTTAATTGTTTCCACCTTTTTTCTTTGGAAAACCAAACATTCTGCAACAAACCTTTGAAAATCAGTTTTAAATCCATCCCAAAAAAATTCCATCTTGATCATGTGATAGGTTTTCAAAAATCCCGAGTACCCTCCTACCGAAGAGGTGTGCAATTACAAAAGTATCTTTTGCTTGAGTTGGGAGTTCTTACATAAATATAAGTGATCTTTGTACCATAGTGAATAATATTTCCATGTAAATGTATCAGATGCACTGGAATCTTGTTGCAACCTTTGAATGAGAGTCCACACTTCATTATTCTTCCATTCATCCCTTGCTTATGTTATCCAATCAGGTTGGATGATATAGATAACACAGAGAAATTCCTCAACATGTTCATCCTTTCTTGATAGTGAATCTAGCGCAAAATTTTTCTTCCCTTTTTTGTATATGATTTCAAAGTCATAGCCCAACATCTTGGTCACCCATTTTTGTTTCTCTTATGAAGATAGTCTTTGTTTCAAGAAGTATTTAAGACTGTCATGATTTGTTTTGACATTGAAGTGCCTACCTATTAGGTAAGGGATCTATTGCTTCAATGCATGTAGTATTTCCATCATTTCCTTCTCATAAATGGGTTAGTGTAAGTCCTTTCCCTTGAGTACCATTACCATTGGTGCCAAGTAAGAACTTTGGTTGGGTATAATATTTCCAACCTCTAACATTTCTTCAACTATATGCTCAATTTCACTCTTCTGGGAATAAGGGTATCTCTAAGACCTGATGTTAGGAGGAACACTCTTAGGAATTAAGTGAATATCATGATCATGATCGCGAGTGGGTGGAATACCTCTGGGAATATATTCAAATACTTTAGAATTATTATCAATGATCCCTTGTAGATCTAGAGGAATAGGTGCCTTAGATGTTTGGACATCTAGTGAGCATAGTTATACAATTACTCCATGATGCCCCTCTTTAAATAATATTTTCATGAAATTAGAGCTTACCACCTTACTGGGTTTCCCTGTGATACCCCTTAACTCAAATTCCTTTCCTTCCAATGAAAATTTCATGAAAAGTTCTTGAAAATTAAAATCCATTGTTCCCAATGATTGTAACCATTGGACCCCTAGTACGAAATTAACACCACCCATGGGTATAGAAATCATTGGACTATTAATTACATATTACCCCATAGTAATATTGATCTTATGGCATTTTACTTAGCAATTTATTGTTCCTCCATTTGCAATCATTACTTGAAACTTTGGCGTTGGATATATAAATAAATTGAGATCTTTGGCTAATTTACAGTGAATGAAATTATGAGTACTACCAGAATCAATTAGCACTATTACCTTTCTCTTTTTGATATATCCTTTGATCTTGATATTTTGAAGAGTGCTAATTCCATCCAATACATGACATGATATGGTGGCAGTCACATCTTTAGAAGAAATATCTTCTACATATTCATCTTGAGATGGTTCTTGTTATTGTTCTTGTTCTTCTTCGTATTCATAATCTATGTAGAATAATTTCTTCTCACCACACTTATGTCCCTTACTATACTTGTTGTCACAATTAAAGCATAATTTTTTTTCTTTTCTTTCCTCCAATTGTTGAGGTGTCAACCTTGTAGGTTGAGGTGGTTTATAAGAAGTATCATTATTCTCTCGATAGATGTTAGGGGTGGTCCTTCTAGTAGCCATAGACATATTTTTACTTTCAACATTTCTTGCCACCCTAAATGCACTCTCCAATGATTTGGGTTCTCAAAGGATAACCTCATGTTGAATTTTATCCTTTAAAGTTCCTATGAAGACATCAATCAGGTGCTCATGTAGAATATCTGTTACCTTTGTATTAAATCTTTGGAAGTTCTCAATCTTCTTCACAACTAAACCCTTTTTCTTTAAATTTATCAATTGGCTAAAGAAGGTATTGCTCCTTGTATCCTCATAGTGCGCTATCATTTATTCAGTGAAAATTTTCCAAGTGACAAGTGATTTGTGAGAACAAATCCATCTATACCGCACAAACTAATTAGGTTCTAAACATAATGATTCAATTTGTACCTTTTTTGTGTGTGGCACATCATGTATATCAAAGAACTTCTCCATCTAGAGTATCCATGTGATTGGATCCTTCCCATCAAACTTACGCATATCAATCTTAGGAAAGTGGTTGTTCTTCAACCCAAGGATGTAGTTTCTCTAGTCTTGATTCATCTTCCTTGTGTCCTCATCATGAATTTCATGGGATACATTATCACTATCAGGTGGCATCTCTATTAGCAACTTTTTCAACCCTTCCATGATCTCCCCTTTTAATCCATCCATCTTAGTATTCATCATCGCTTCCATCTTATCTTCAGTTGAATCCATCATCCTTTGTAGTTCATATTTTGTTACTACCTTATTTTGTAAGTCATCTATGTCCTTGTGCATTTCTTCACCTTCACCAAGATTCCAATGAGGATTGTCTGAGGGATTATTTGGTGTAGAACTCCCTTTTTTGCGTGGCATGTTGGCCAAGTATCATTGCAAGGTAGGAATTCCTAATTGACTTAGGAAGAGGTCCTCACAGATAAAGGAGTGTCAGGTGTTATATCTCTCTGATATACATGTGGGATCCAACAATAGTACTCGGCCCAATATCTTAGATCACTAACTAAGGAGGCTTGACCATTCCCTTAGATATACTATCTTACTACCCAGGTACTAGAGAGTGATATTCTCGAGTGTTGTTCTTGGTGTACTATAGTAACAAGACGAAAAAATGGTTTACTTAGTTGGTCTCAGGATTGTAGGGGTTCTCTCCATATACACTAGGTATGTGGGAGCTCAAATCCATAGTAGTTCTTTCTAATGTGAAACCATTTGAAAAGGGACTTTCAATATACTCTAGGTACGTGTAATAACCACACTATCCACGGGTTGTAGCACTGACAAGTAATGAAAGATCCTACGTTAGAGGCTATAGACTACATCTATACCTAAAAATCCCTATTATTCTCCCAAATTTATGTGATACTCCTTTTGTCCCACTTTATTCCACTTTTTGAATCACCCCAATTGAATCTTCTAGTCAAAAGGTATGCAAATTTCCAAAATAAAAATGCACCTTTTAAAACCTTGATTTGGAAACTATTCTGCTAGCCAACCTTTCTTTTGTTGTATCTCTACAATTTTGGCCCTTATGAGTCTACAATTTCAGCCTGAGGTCGCATGATGCATCTCCTTCCAACCCCACAAGTTAGAACAAGATGGGATTCTCCAAGAGAATTTTATGATAACATTCCCAAGATGTACTGATTTTTTTCCTTTCAGGAGAGTGAACTTGTATGTCGTTCCACATCTCACTATATTCACTTAAAATATTGAATTTTTCACCAGTAAAACTTTGGTCTGTACCCTAACCAATGGAACAGGTCTCACTCAATTTGGAGGTCTGTAGCTTCATATATAACAGTTTTCCCAAGAACACCTATTTTAGAATGAAATCTGGACCATCCAAAAACCCTAATTTCCTCGGAGAATAAATTTCAGAGTACAGTAAATAAAAAGATGAAATTTGTACAAAATATACTTCAATATTCCTCCTTTGGATTGTAAACATTTCATAACCTGAAACCAAGCCGAAAACAATTGGGAGTGAAACTTCCAAGAAGACCTGTTTCAGACTAGTTTAAGTTCTAGTAAAACCCTAACTTGAACATAATGTATCTCCAACAATATAACGAACCAAGATCTGAAATTTGGACCCAAGTTATCTCTATATTGAAACTGTACACAAAATAAATTCCAGATCTCGAAAACTTATAGAAAAAAATTTGTGGAGAAAATTCCAATAAGACTTGTTTTGAAGAAGCCAATCTTGAGGATTCTCTAGCTCTTATACCAAATGTTAAGAACCAAATATAAAAATAACATAAAAACCAGAGAATAGGTACTCCATGCCTTGAAAAAGAGAGAAATTCATATAATAATCCTCTTCTAAGAGGCAAATTCCTTATACATCACAAGAATTCACAAATACAAGATGATTCCAAATGAAAATGTCTCCTTGATATATATAGGAGACTAGGAGGTACAATTACAACTAATGGACACAACCCGACATAAATAAAATAACAATATTAATGTAATATGCTCCAATTAAGGGGTAATGTGCCATGATTTAGGGCTTAACAATGCAACTTGAACCCACTTTAGTCGTAACTAAAACTCCTTCCTAATAATCCACATGCTACTCTCTCTCATCAAAGGTGAATGCACTTTTTTATATCCTTTAGAAAAGGTGTGTGTAACTTCAAAAGAAATTCAAAATATAAAAAACATGAAAATTATGCGCTTCTAGGAAGAATTTATGGGATAACCACTTTGTAAATCCATGAATCCCATAGAAAAAGGGTCTCAGCCATCTTGAAATGGTAAAAGGAGACCTTATGGAAGGAGAAAGGGGGCATTGTTGCTATATGAGAGCTATAATCAAGTCTTAAGAAGTCATTGCCATTTTATCCTTGAGATTTTTTGTACCACCATCTCCTTGGAAAATCTTGTTTCTCATAGTTTCCATCTCCCTTTCCATGTGATTGAGGCCTAATACATCTTGGTATTCCTCTTCTTTGCATGGAGAAGAACACGTGAGGTGAAGAAGCCTTGAGTAACCCAAGGTATAAGGAATCCAAACAACGATTATGGATAATGTTGATAGAAAAATTCAGGTAAACATTTGTTGTATCTACTATTAATTTCAATAAAAATGGATATATTTATTATTTATATCCCCGAAAATCTGAGTTCAATCCATATAATTGATCTACTTTTCATCTTTAGCAATAGTTTTAAATTACCTGACAAAGTTAGTTAGGGTAGTTATTTAGCATTTCATTCATTTTCTTCCATTTTTTAGGAAGGTTCTTGGTTTCATTGTGTGTATATTTGTGAATTCGTGCAAGAGAAAACAAGGTTTGATTGAAATCAATCTACCAAGATTGTCTCCAACCATCTGTTAAATCGGGTGCATTATCCTTAACCAACTAGTAGTTAGTTAGATTTGTTGAAAACTACTTTAACTAAGGATTATAATTATTCTCTAAAACCTTGATTTTTTATGGTCATCCCTAGCCATAGTATAGATAGAGTTTATTTGAAACAAAATTGGTGACTCCATTGAGGATAATTCCTTGAGTTATCCTCTATAGGTTTTGATTGGTTTCTTTTTAGTCCTAGCATAGGATCCTTTGCAATGTGTTCCAGTCCATTTGCATGTTTTCAATATTATAGACCATTCTGTAAGGGTAATATGAGGGTTTTTATGAGTTTTTCCACTCATAAACATGCTAGTTTCTTGTGGTGAAATAACATACACATGCGATTTTCTCTTGGGAAAAGAGTGTGTACATGCTCATTGTATTTGAGAAAGGCGTATATGCTTCTTGAGTGGAAAAATATTTTCCTTTTGGCCCTATTCTCCCTTTATTCTTACAGTCTATTGGCTATTTTGTCTTTCTATGTCTTCCCGAAGCAAGTCTACTATTGAAAATGTTTTTCTTGATTACATCTTAGCATTCATCATTAAAAAAAAAAGGAAAAGAACAATCTAGGTGTTTTTCTTTTTCCTATTGTTTGTGCACTTAAAGGTTGTTTCTTTAGTTGCATTTTCTTTTGGCTTGTATGTTAAGTAGGGTCTGATTATTATAAGTCTTTGTAAGAAAATAAAAAAATTGCACTTGGAAGTTTGCATATTGCATTAGGATTTTGTTTCAATGTGTTCATGCTTTAACTGAATTCATTGAATAATTATTGAAAAATTGAATATGCTAGTGTTCTTATAATTTTATTTCCGTTAGAGTCATAGAAAACTATCAGTTTCATTTTTGTGACCTTGATTAATAAATGACCACCTAAAATGAAAGTTTAACTAAAATCAACTAGAATGTTTTATTTCATATAAAAACCAACAATAGTCTAGGAAATGGGGCCTTTCAATAAGGTTGGAGAGTAAATTCTCCAAGGCCACAAAGCTAAAAACTAGAATTGATTAAAGAGTGTAAAACCTAGTAGTAGTAAGGAGCACTTTCTGGCAAAGAACTTATAGAAAAGGTGTCATGCAAGAGGTCATATTAGAGTAAGTGTAGGTGATATCCCATACTTCACATAATTTAGTGTCCATTGGATTACTACATGTACAAGGTTTTCCAAAGTGTCAAGTCCTTTAGGTAACAACACTTTTTATAAGCTTAAATATTTGTTTATCTACCCATACATGTGATATTGACCCATGACTATTCCACTCGGTCATCGATTATCAATTGGTAACCTTAGTGGTCATTCTTAGGATTTCTCATGGGTGACTATAGTGGGAAGTGATTTTGGTACCTAAGGAAAACACCTAATCGCCATTTCATCCCCTTTAGAGGATGCTTATCTTCTCAAGGGTACTTACACCTTAGGTGAACATTGCAAGAACGTTATTTTTATTGTCTCTCATTCCTTTGTTGATATATATTGGGACTTAATAAACCCATATTGATATCTATAAGGCCCTTTGATTATCTCTTCACTATCTCAGACCTAGGGCCTAACCAACAAGGGCTAAGCTTTGGAAGAGTGATTTGTTTGTTTATTTCTCTTAGGAATTATATAGTTGTGTGTTATGTGGTTGTTTGTTTAGTTAGAATTAGTTTTTTTGTGTCTTAATTATTTTTAATATTTGATCCAAAGTGGTAATATCGGTCTAGAAGGACCCATGGTATTTCTCCTAAGAGAGTGGAGATGCCTCCTCAAAGGAATAGGTTGAACAACACGGGTTCACAAGAGCCAGTGTAGCAGACTCATCCAAACATTAAAAATCCCACAAGGGAAGGTACAACCATAGAAGAGCTTGAGGCCCAAGGATTTGGATGATCATGTTCTAGTTCCCAGAGGAGCTCCTTTTGCAGATGACAATCTCAATCCCATTGATATTAAATGTCTTACTAATCCAACTCCATCCAATTTTAACCCGCCTCTCATCGAGCCTCCTAGCCCTTATCCTTTTCACACTCAAACTCTTAATAATTTAAGACTTCATTGGCCCACAATGGAAAACACTACACATAGCTCTAGGTGTGGGGGAATTCATACCACTACGTCAATTGTCTTTGGTGGATGATTCATTCTTCCCATCTTGACTACACCTAGCACAATATCGCCCATCTCAAGAATATCAAACGGAAGCATCATTCCTCTCATGTATATTCCCAGTAATGTTGTGGGGAACGAACCCTATACATCATATGGTGTAGGTTCCTTTTCCTTCAATATGTTTTTGATTGGGATGCCACACATCATGGCTATATTTCCCCCCATCTTTCCTAATGTCATTATGTAAGTGATGAGCTCTTCAAATTCTCTCCCTTCCTTCCTATTTGGAGGGGGGCACATCCGTGCATTAGTTTCTTCACTTGGAAGAAGATCATTTCCATATTCTAGGATACTCTTGGGAAACCATCCTTATCGAGGATTCAAAAACTATGTGGGTGAGGATTTTCATTCAAAAAGGATGTTGATAGGGAGGAATCCATTCCTAGGTTTTGGTGATCAGGTGAGAAGAGTCTTCCCATATTTCATGATGCCAACAAGGAGAAATTCATTCCAAAATTTTGGAAATATGATGTACAAAGGAATTCCTCCTTATGTTCAAGTGCCTTCCAACTCTAGTCAATACCTTGGAAATCAAGAAAACAATCATTTTTCACATGGCACTGGATATGCCCTTGTTGATGAAAAATTCGATAATCTTGATTTCCTTCTCTTGGAATAATAAAAAAAATGATATCAAAAGAAGGAAAATTTTGAAGGATTATAATTCCATGGTGTAGCCCTCAATCTCAGCTTCATTACACATCTTACAAATTCAAAATTCAAGTTTGTATGCTTAAGATATCCAGGTTTTTGTCTAACCATGAAAAAGAGTGCTTCTTCCATATGAAACACAACTATTTTTTCTTGGAACTAAGAATCCTTGGAACCACACTTACAATTGTTTTCTTGGAACCATGATTTTCTCCTTGGAACCAAATTATTTTCTTGGAATTCTTGGAACCACAATTACAATTATTTTCTTGAAACTCTTAATCTCTTGTAACTTCTCCTCTTATTCTATTCTCTTATTCTCTTCTCTTATTTCATACTTAAACATTTTTTTCAACTCCATAAAACACTCGAATCCACTTTCCTCTTCCACTCCATACACCCTTCCCGTAATTAGATTCATTTTATCCTTCATCTCATAAAAAACACCACCGGTTCACACCCTCCTTATCCCTCCATCCCCTAGCTCCATTTTTCTACTTCTCCTTACTTAGATTATTTTTTAATCTTCTCCCTCCACTCCCCCTTACCTCCTCAACAAACTCTATGACCCACCTCATATCTCCTCCCTAACCTCCCTTTCCTCCATCCATCTACTTCCCTCTCCTATTCCTCCCTCCACTCTCATTCCATCTCTCACTCTGATACTTAAAATTTTCTTAATATTTATTCCAACCAATCATTTTACGACATATGGAGACTTATTATTCTATGACATGTGGCAGTGAACAATACACCATGGATCCATCAAGAAACAAACATGACTCCATTCATGGCCATGAAAGTATACACTGTGGATCCATGAAAGACGCAAGTAAAATCAAAGCCACAACCAAGTAAAAATGTGGATCTATGTGACATCACACAAAGTAGTGAGAAATAGGTGAATGGCTCATAAATAATAACCATCAAATCTTTGGAAAGAATATAATGGAATAAGAGAGTAATCTTTCCCAAGGTCTTCGTCTGTAATCTAAATGGTATTATTCTACGACATGTGAATAAAGGATTTGAAGTTAATCATGGTAGAAACTGTCTAATTATTGATCATTAATTTATACCATGATTAGACACGAGGGAGTCCATCAATGATGATGATGGAACCCAACATACTGAGTACAATCTATGAAGTGTGAATAAAGGAGTTGAATTCGATCAATCGTAGAGTCATTTGACAGGATTCAATGATGTAGACCCACTGTCAAACTGCAAGGAGACCTGCCACTAATGTCTACAAGTCCTAGGGTAATGGTGGGTTTCTAGATTTCAATCTTGGATAATGAGATGAATTCGATAGGATGAAATCCGTCGAAGTAGGGCCTTGATGTATCCCCCATCAATCGAGGAAAGATATATGTTGTGAAAATGATAATAATGGAGCATGATTGGCATAGGGGTGGCAACGATAAAAAATCATAAATGGATGGTGGGTGATTGACGTATGTCGAACTTCCCTTTAACAAGTATGCACAAAAAATGGCTTGAATTGGCAACATTAACTTAAGTGAAGACCATAATAAATTTTCTTAGACCGATGAGGAGAACATGAAACAATGATGGGAATGGTGGTCAAATAAGAGAAAATGGATAACCCAACTGTTGTATGGGATGATAAAACAACTACATTTTTCAAGGGCGACACAAAGTAATGACAACTACCAGATAATAAAGATAATAAGATGAAACAAACCTCTAAAAATTCCCCACCATGATCGGTGAGTACCTCTTTCCATTTTTACGAGATGGAGGAGGATAACAAATTCTTGTTATAGCTCATCTAGCGATGAGTCCCTCGACATATTATTAATGGACCTAAGGAGGAGTTTGGTCCCATGAATGGGTCCTTCGATGTAAATTTTAACGAGTCTAAATAAGGGAAAGTGATGGCCTTTTCCTATTTAAAGACTCTGAAAAGGTCGTAATGAAAACTCTGTATAGTTACCTGTGGATTTTTCTCAAGCCCAGATAGGTTTTTTCTCGTTGGTTTTTTCAGTTTTAGGGAGTCTAAAAAACTGAAAGAAGACTCCAGGGGGTACTTTTATCATAAATTTTAGTCTCATGGGTCTGAAAAAGTTTAAAACAATGCGAAGAAAAACTCTCCTACCCACTAGGGATAGGGTGTTCCTTTTTCTTAAATGGTCCATATGGCCCGAAAAGGGGTAAACGTGTACCAGGTGGACATATTTTCAAATCCATAATACAATCTTGAAAATACAATCATACTCAACAATCTTTTCTTTTTGTAAGGAGTCGAAAAAGAGCTTAAAAAAGACTCCATAGAATGGTTCTGTAGCTTATGTCGATAGTGTTCTTGACGAAAATATGGTTAGTATATGGTTCCACAAGCAATAAAAATGATAAATGGCCAAAAATGAAGAAAAAGAGTTATTTATAGTGTGAAGAGGGTTAAAATGAAGCTATATGTGGGTTAAAAAATAGTGTTTTTACCTCATTTTACCCATTTACCTTGGTGAAAGTTTAGAAAGCCCCTTTCTTGTTAAAATTTAGAGTAGTGATTGCGGAGCATGGAACCACAAATCCTTTATATTTCAGCCATAAAACAACAATTTGGACCTCAACTTACAAAACCCATCTTTTATTTTTGTATTTCGTGAATTAATTTTTTAATGGCAGGACTCGAAAATTTTGAGTCTGCGCAGTCGCGACTAGCCTACTTGTGGGGAGCGACCGAATGGTTCAGTCGCTCTATGTGAAGAAGGAAATTGTGATCGGTCGCATCCATGGTATATTTGAGGGGTGACCGATGAGTATGGTCATGGTTGATCGCACTGTTGACCAAAGGACTGTGTGACCAAACAAACTGGTCACAACCAGTCGCTCTGTCTGCTCATGAGGGTCACGAATGAGTGTGTTTTTGACATTTTTTGCAAATTTGTTTTATGATTATTGTATATAAATGGGTTCTAATAAAACAAATTGGTTTTTTTGGTAGCTGTGAGCAACAATGTTGGAGTGGAGAGAACACGAACATGAAGTGAATGATAATGTTGCACTGGATGATCCTCCCACTCTAGATGCTTTGAAAATTTTTGGGTTATTGAAACTATTTCTTCTTTGAGCGAGTGCCTTCATCACATCCATGGGATGTAGTTCCAGATGCTAGGTATAGAGATATGGCTATGAAGAAATGGATAGATCTATTGTCCCGACTCGGGGGGCACAATTCCAGTTTGACACCAATTTTTTTCGATATTGGGATCGCCATATAGTGGTGATAGATGATTATGCATATCATGGTGTGGACTACCATGATGTTACAAATATGGTTCTCCTCGAGGGGGAAATATTCAGTGATGAGTTCAGTAAGAAAGATAAAATTTTCAATATATATATTTTTGTTTTGTATTTTTTTATGTTTTTGTGATTTTATGATATATAAATGGTTTTGTGTGTAACATAACAAATAATTTTTTATGAGAATATTGTGCACTAGCACATCCAACGGGTATGTCACCACTGAATAGGCAAGGTGAAAAACTAGGGATTGGCATAGGACCACATGGTGGGAGAGATGATGTAGAGCTCTTGGAAGATATCGAGGAGAATATTGAGTGTTTGAATGTGGGCATTCCAATGCCACATATGGATGATATACCTATATATATGTAGAGGAGTGTAGTAGGTGTGGGGAACTAGTCTGGGGGCCTTCTACGGAAGGTCACAAAAGTAGTCATTTTCTATAATGACCAAAGGGCTCCTCGAGATGAATATTGTTCTTTTAGTATGGTGGAATTTTGGTGCATTTTATGTTGCATATATATGGGCAAAGGGCCCAATTTTGTTATGTTATACGAGTTTTGGATATTTTCAGGACACACTTTATATATATGGACATACGTTTTTATTTATTTATTCTTACATATGTGATGAAATGGTTTATACAATGAATGTTTAATGTAATTCTTTTTTAATTAAGTAGATGTTAATTCAACACAAAAGTTTCTAGTGAGATGGCTAAAGGATTGAATTGTCTTGGTATATGTTCATAAGTGATAAAATGAAATGATCATTCCAAGAGTCGTACCCTTAAATATTTCCAAAAAATAATTGGATGTTTAATAAAATAAGTAGCGTTGAGGTGTGAAACGACGATCTCAGAATCTAGGCATACTGTCAGGTTACATATTCCTAAAGAGATGCTTCAGTCAGAAGTTCAATGAAGACATTTTATTCTACAACGTTGTTTGTTGCATGTCGTAGATAGATGCCCCTAGAGCAGACTATATCGTTGGCAGGTGAAAGGATTGCCCAAGGAGAGGAAGCGATATTTTGGGAGGTGCGACTAGCTCCATCCACATATCCAAAATAGGGTGAGGGAAACAATGACATCTGTAGCTCAAGAATTTAATTAGGATAAGAAGATTGATAAAGACTATCACATAAAAGGAAGACAAAAACAACCATATTATACTATAATACATATGGTACAAAAGAACTATATAGCGTGAGGCTTATGCGTAGTACTTTTTCAAGTAAAGCCCATTACGAGGCTCTGGAAGGATATTTCCTTTGCAATCAGCTAACTCATAGGCTCATTTTTTAGGAGTGTGTTTGAAAAAATAGGGGCCATGCCACAAGGGTTCGAATTTTCCTGCACCTGGTTTATCACGGTCTTGGTCATAGACCAACACCAAGTAACCCTCTGAAAATGGTTGAGGGTGAATTTTCTAATCATATTCTGACTTTAGTCACTTTTGGTTGGATTCATTATCCATGATGGCCTTGCGATTTTTCTCATCAAGGCGAGATAAGTATATTAGTCGTTCTTCTTTAGCGGAGGTATCAGGAAAGAGTTCGACAACTAGCTTAAGAAAAGGAATTTCACATTCAATGGGTAGTATTGCCTCCAAGACATACACAAGTTGGAAGGGTGTGAATCCCATGGAAGTCTTGGAAGAGGTTTGATATGCCCATAAGGTTGAGAATAACATTATATGCCAATTGGATTTATGTTTTCCAATCATCCTTTGGAGATTTTTTTTTAGTACCTTGTTAATGGATGTAAATGTGTTGAACCTGCACAAAATAGATCTAGCTAGAAAATACCACACACATTTGTAGAGAGAAATTGAGAAAGAATAAGTAAGAGAGAAAGAATGGAAATATTCTCATTAACCGTGATGAATAATGAATAATTTACACATGATATACTTTGTATAACTCAACCAATATGCTCTAGAGGTGAAGAAAATGTGCCATAGTGGTGGTCTAGAGTGATCTAGACACACACAAACAGTTACGGGAGTGAACTTCCACCTAGTCTAGTCTCTAGGGCAGTTACGAGAGTGAACTTCCACCTAGTTGAGTTAACTAGTCTACCAGTCTTCAGTTAACTGACTGAAACAAAGTGAAGTGAGGAGGAGATCAGGGAATCATTGGTAATGCACTAGTATGGTGATGATCCAAATTAAAATGTGCATTAGTTGGTGATGATCCCAATGTTGCATGGTGACAAAGACAATGTAGCATCTAGACTCCACTCAACTAGTCAAACTGAAGGGAATATTCTCTTAGAGGAATATTCTCCCTAAACTTTAGGAGACTAGATAAAGACTAATAAACATAGGAAAAACCTTAGGAAAAATAAATCCTAGGTGTGTGTGAAGTAACTCCAACACCCCCCTTGAGCATCACTATGGTGAAAATAAAGAATGGGTCCCGACAACGAGGCCATGTTAGGTACCCAAATACAAAAAATACATTGAAATAAAGTGAGGAAAGATGGAAAACAACATGGGAAAAATCCCCCCTCAAGGTACAATGTATGTAAAAAAATGAACTAGAAGTTACTAGGAAACTGTGCCCTTCACTCCAAGATGACTTCGCAGAGAATGGAACTTCTACTCAGTGAAGGTCCTGGTGAAGATGTGTGTCATCTATTCTGCTGAAGGAAAAAACTGTAGGTTGATGATCCCCTCGTGTAATAAGTCATGTATGTAGTGCATGTGGATACTGATGTGCTTCGTCCGCTGCCTCTAAACTAGATCTCTGCAGAACTTCAGAGTTCTTTGGTTGTCACACCAGATGACGATCAGTCGATGAAACTGAATGCCCAACTCAGTGAGAAAATGTTGTATCCACGTAGTCTGAATGGTTATGTTAACTACCCCTCTATACTCTGCATCGACTAAATAAATAGCAATAGCAACCTTCTTCTTGCTCGACCAACAAATAGGTTGAGAACCAAGACTGGGTGAGTAACTAGATGTGGACTTTGATCGATGTTATCGCCAACCCAGTTAAAATCAATGAAATCGATGATATCTAATGTAGAGTCTGTTGCATAATGAATCTCAAAGGTGATGATGTCTTGTACGTATCGAAGGATATGCTTTGTAGCCTTCCAATGTAGCTCATGCAGCTCCTACATGAACCTGGAAATTGTGCCAACTTTATAGGAGAGGTCTGGTCTGGAGTGTGTGAGATACAAAAAGCTCCCCACTAGTTTTTTGTATAGTGTGTTGTCAACCAATGGAGTTTCCCCACCATCCTAAAGTTTGACTCTTGATAGGAAAGGATTCAAAGAAAGCTTGCAGTATGCCATGTGAAATATCTCAAGGAGATATCATGCATACTTGGCCTGAGACAGTTTGATTCCTGATGCATCCTGAATGATCTTGAGTCCAAGGAATAAGTGTAGCAGACCCATCTCCGTCATCAATAACTTGTCATGTAGAATCCTCTTGAATATAACAATCGTTGAAGTTGAGAAATCGGTGATCAAAAAATCATCAACATACAAAACTAAGTGTAAATCCTAACCTTGTACAATATCTACTGCAAACAGATATTCAGAAAATAACAAAAAAGATACAATGGCAAATACAAACATTACATAGATATTTTTCCCCTGGAAACCCAAACAGGGAAAACCATCATATTCTATATTCATTCATAGTGTTACATTATTTACAATACAATATACATATAAGAGCCAATGGCATCCAAAACCCTAACCCAATGACCTAGATTAGTCCAAAACCCTAATTTCTTAACCGAAAATAGAAAACCATCGGCAAAAAGCATGTGCCGAAAAACCACCTAAATACATGACACATTTCCCAAGGTAGGTATCACGTTTCCTGAGGCAGAAAAAATTAACCCCCCTACGCACCCAACACATACGCTCAGACACTACTACTCGTGCAAAGAATATAACACATACCCAACATTCTCCCACTTGTTGTTTTCTTTGCATATAGGGGGTTACAGGGTTACATAGTAAAAAATCTAGGGTAGCAATGCCCATGGATCCTCTACACCAAGAGAACTTCTCAGTGCTCATATATTTTGTTAATGAGTCTGCAACATTCTTCAAAGTTTCCACCTTCATCAGTGATACTTTCTTTTCTTCAATCATGTCTCTCACAAAGTGATATTGAACATGAATGTGCTTTGTCTTTGAATGATAAGCAGGGTTCTTCGCCAGAAAAATTGCACTCTGACTGTCACACTCTATCCTTACAACTTGTTGTACCAACCCAATACCTGAACAAAATCTTTGTAACCATACATGTTCCTTACTTGCATGAGTGGTTGCCATGTATTCAGATTATGTAGTTGAAAGTTCCACTACAACCTCTCTTTTGCTCATCCAACTTATTGCTCCTCCAAATAGGTTAAACACATACCCACTTGTAGATCTCCTATGATCCAAATATCCAGCCCAATATGCATCCACAAAGCCATGTATATCAACCAATATGTCCAATCCCGGTCTTCCTTCGTAGCACAATCCATAGCTATCAGTGCCACAAAAATACCTGAAAACCCTTTTTACTGTTGTCCAATGCTCCTTCCCTAGTTTTGACATATACCTACTCAAAACTCCCAGTGCATGTGCAATGTCCGGTCTAGTACAGACCATTTCATACATCAAACTACTAACTGCACTCACATATGGAACATGAGACATGTCCTCCTCTTATTCATGTGTCTTGGGACACTTATCTGCAGATAACTTTACACCAATAGGAATATGAACCTTGAACGGTTTACATTCCTGCATATTAAACCTCTGCAATATTGTCTCGACATATTTTCTCTAATTTAACTAGAG
This sequence comes from Picea engelmannii, assembly GCA_009831015.1. Taxonomy (NCBI): domain Eukaryota; kingdom Viridiplantae; phylum Streptophyta; class Pinopsida; order Pinales; family Pinaceae; genus Picea; species Picea engelmannii. The sequence continues at coordinate 89,835 of ML779920.1, read as the reverse complement.
TTTTCTATTTTTTCGATCTCTTTTAATTTCCATGCCCAAAATGAAATTTGAAGCACCAAGATCCTTCATGTCGAATTTAGAGGACAACAGAGTTTTCACATCCTAGATAATCTCCTTGTTGTTTCCTATCAGCAACATGTCATCCACATACAAGACCAAATAAATCAAATGATCACCAATTAATTTAGAATACACATAGTGATCCTCTTTTCTTCTTGTGAAGCCAAGTCCTAGCATATAAGTATCAAATTTTTTATACCACATCCTTGGTGATTGTTTTAAACCATACAGGGACTTTTTTAGCTTGCATACCAGCTCCTTTCCTTTCACAACATAACCTTCTGGTTGCTTCATAAATATTTCTTCTTCCAGATCCCCATGCAGGAATGTTGTCTTCACATCCATCTGTTCTACTTCAAAATCAAATGCAGTAGCAATAGATAATAGAAATATTATAGAGGTTAACTTGGCAACAGGAGAAAAAATCTCACCAAAATCAATTCCCTCAACTTGGGAATAACCCTTTGCTACTAACTGAGCTTTGTATTTTTCCACTTTTGCTTCTACATTCATCTTCTTTTTAAATACCCATTTGTTTCCAATGGGCTTTCTTCCAGTTGGCAACTCCACTAGATCCCAAGCCTCATTCTTATCCAAAGATGCCATTTCTTCTTCCATGGTCCTTTTCCAGAGATTTCCATCCTCCGAATCCACTGCCTCCCTGACAGGTCTAGGATCATCATCAATAATACACAAAGAAAAATTTGAACGAAAATCAGATGAACTATACCTTTTCGTTAGCCTTCTTTCTCGATCTGATTTCTTCAATACTGGAGTATGAGGATCTTCTTCTTCTGATTCATGTTCTTATGTAGAATTGGATTCATCATCCTTTAAATCAAACTCTATATTCTCTGGTTCTTCCTTACTTGGTAGGACTTCCTGTTTAACAAAATCCTTCATTTCTCTAAATACCATATATTTGCTATACACTACCTTCTTATTTTATGGGTTCCAAAGCTTATAACCTTTGAGACCATCTTTATATCCAATAAAGATACATTTTTCATCCTTCTTATCCAGCTTACTCTTGTTTTCCTTTAGAACATGAACATTTGCATCGCAGCCAAATACCTTAATATCTGTGAGAGAAGGTTCCATACCTCTTGTGGAGTCTTGTCACCCAATGCTGATGAGGGTGATCTGTTGACCAGATAACATGCAGTACCCACTGCCTTTGCCCAGAATTTTTTCCCTAACCCAACACCACTGAGCATGCAGCTTACTTTTTCCATCAACGTCCTATTCATCCTTTCTGCAACTCCATTATGCTGAGGTGTATATGGAGTAGTCTTCTACCTTTCTATACCGCACTTCTTACAGAATTCTTCAAATTCATTCCCGCAGAACTCTCCGCCATTATTTGTCCTTGCACCTTAATTCTTTTCTCTGTTTGATTCTCAACAAGAGCCTTAAACTCTTTAAACTTGTCAAATACTTTAGATTTCTTCCCAAGGAAATATATCCAAGTTTTCCTCGAGAAGTCATCTATAAATGAGACATAGTACACAAATTTTCCCAATGATGGGACCAACACAGGTCCAAAAACATCACCGTGAACTAGTTGTAAAATTCCTTCTGCCCTCGTTGCACCAGAGGGGAATCTTACCTGATTCTTCTTCCCATATAGAAAATGTTCACAGAAATCAAAATCCAGAGAGCAGTTAGACATAACTTCAACCATACATTTACCGTGTAGTAGTCCAAGACCCTTCTCTCCGATATGCCCTAGTCTTTGATGCCACAACATAACCTTTTCTCCAGAGACTATAGGAGGTATTTATTCTTCAACTCCAATATCAGGAACAATGGAGCTATTACGCCCATCACTAATAGTGCTTCCTAGTAGCTTATACAAAGTTACAAACTGAACTCCCTTCATCAACACCATTGCTCCTTGAACCATCATGCAAGTTCCCCTTTCAAAAATTGTTTTTACCCCTGCATCTTCCATTTTTCTTACAGAAATAAAATTTCTGGCCATACCTGGGATGTGTAGAACACTAGGTAGTTTTCTAATCCTTCCATCTATGAGCCTCAACTTGACCCTTCCTCTTCCTATGATTCTAGTTGTCAAATAATTACCTAAGAAAACATTACCTCCATCATACTTTTCATATTCGCAGAACCACTCCCTGTGGGGAGTCATATGAAAGGATGCACCAGAGTCAATCAACCATTCATCGTGATCTACATGTGTGCTTGAAGAGGCCAAGTACACATCCCCTCCTTCCTTGGAGGTATTTTCTTCTGTAGAAGAAGATTCTTCAGATCCCTTCTTTTTCTCAACTTTGGATCTATACTACTTCTTGTAGTGCCCTTCTTTTCCACACCTCCAACATACCCTTACAAACTTTCCGAGAGATTTAGATCTACCCTTTGACTTATATCTTCCACTTGAGAAATTAGATCTATTTCTTTCCTGGGAACGTCCTCTTGCAAATAATGTGTCTGTGTTGTGTCCTTCCATATTCTTCCATCTCATCTCCTCTAACAACAAGGATGAGACCACTTCTTCAAACTTCAAATAAGTTGTATTACTACTTATGGCCACAACGATACTATCCCACGAGTCTGGTAAAGAACACAACAAAGTGATACATTTATCTTCATCTGAAATTTTAATCTCAACAAATGCTAACTAACTTACCACAGTATTGAAGGCATTCAAATTCTCTGCCACCGAGTCTCCATCTCTCATCCTCAATTTATACAGCTTCTTTCTTAGGAATAGTTTATTTACTAGGGACTTAGACTGATACAACTTCCCCAACTTTTCCCATAAATCCTTGGTTGTATCTTCCTCTGACACATTCAGTAATACTAAATCAGAGAGACACAGTCGGATTGTGCTCTTTTCCTTTTGATCCATCTTTTTCCAGTCATCTGCAGAAGTTCCTGTAGGTGCAGTACCTATATCTACCATGATCCATTGATCTCTGTCCACCAAAATATATTCCATCTTAAGCTTCCACAACTCAAAGATTTTCCCATTAAACTTCTTGATCTCCATCTTCGAATTGCTTGCCATTTCTTTTCACCTGGAAAACAATACCACAAGTCTCCCACTATAACAAGGCTTATCACAGTCCTGAGCCAAACCCTTAACCATAAAGGCATCCCCCCGAAGCCAATAAAGATATGATACCAAATGTAAATCCTAACCTTGTACAATATCTACTGCAAACAGATATTCAGAAAAGAACAGAAAAGATACAATGGAAAATACAAACATTACACAAATATTTTTCCCCTAGAAACCCAAACTAGGAAAACCAACATATTGTATATTCATTCATAGTGTTACATTTTTTACAATACAATATACATATAGGAGCTAGTGGCCTCCAAAACCCTAACCCAATGACCTGGATTAGTCCAAAACCCTAATCCCTTAACCGAAAATAGAAAACCATTGGCAAAAACCATGTGCCAAAAAACCACCTAAATACATGACATGTTTCCCGAGGTAGGTGTCATGTTTCCTGAGGCAAAATAAAAAATTTCGGGGGTGCTTCCCCCGGACCCCCATGTAGGGGGCTCCGCCCCCCTACACCTACTATTCGTGCAAAGAATATAACACATACCCAACACTAAGAGTATAAGTGAATCAACCGTCTTGAGCATGTAGACATTCTGGTCTAATTTACAATGTACAAAGTTCTATGACAGAAAGTAGGAGTCCATCTTGGCATAATATGCCCTCGGATCCTGCCTGAGTCCATAAATAGATTTATTCAGTAGAAATACCAAAGAGGAATCCTACATAAATCCCTAGGGATACTCCATATAGATCTCCTCAAAGAGATCACTGTGAAGAAATGCATTCTTCACATCCATCTGATGGACTTCCCATCCCTTGGTTGTCGTAATGGAAACTGCCAAACATATCGAATCCATATTCACTACTCGAGAAAAGGTCTCATCATACTCAATTCCATGCACCTGCTGAAAGCCTTTGGAAACTAGCATGGCTTTGTATCTGCTAATCTGTCCATCCACTACACTCTTGGTCCTACAGACCCATCTTCACCTAACAAGTTTCCTTCCAGAACGAAGGGGAACCAGATCCCAAGTATGGTTCTTGAGGAGGGATTTGTACTCCTACATGGCGGATTCCCAAAAGGGGTTTCCAACAGTCTTAGCATAAGATTGTGGATTTGAAGACTAAACCAAGAAAATATTACTGGAGGGAAATGGTTCATTGGAAATGAGTGCAATAGGAGGATCATTGAAATCATATCGAGTCCTCCTAGTATCGGTTGGATCACCAACAAGGTCCCTTGCATCCTGAAGAGTAGTCTGGACCCACTTGGGCCCCAGCTCTAGCTTTGCATCTACATTTGGATGCATTGAATCTCGGATGCATGCTCATCACTGCATCCGAGATTCGGCATTGAAAGTGTCATGCATGTACCTCAAAAGCCACATGTAGACACATTCATTCTTCCACCTATTCGAGATGATGAGCATGCACATGCTGACTCTTCTTTTGTGGCATCCATGTGATGTGATGCTCCTGAATCTACGATCCAAGCATCAAGAGAGGAGTTGATGGTAATAAAGGCATGGATAGAATTGCCTTTCTTGGGATTCTGATCTTCTGGCTTCTTCTTCTTGGCTCCCTCAGGGATGTGATCTCCAAGGTTATTTTTCTAAAGTATTTGATTCATTAGATCTATTTGTTTATGCATGAATGTGTATTTTGGATGGAATCCTTTATGGAAGTATGTACATTTATCCCATTTTCTTCCCTTTCCACCTTTGGATCTAGAGGCATTAGTGAAGGGTTTTGAGTACCCTTCCTTCTTCGTATTTGCATGAGATTTCCTTTGTATTTATTTTGATATTTTTGATATTGATGGCTTCCATCTTTCACAATAAGTGCATGCGCCTTTGGGCCTTTTATTTTTCCCATGTTGATGAGCTCGGTTTTCTCTTATGTCAGGGATTCGATAAATTTCTCAAGAGAAGGCATCTTCCAGGTGGCTCCAGAGGTGAATTTGACTGAATGGAATGTGGATATGAACACGGAGAATTCAGGACGAAGTTTGGAAAGAATGGTGAGAACCATTTTTTTCTCCTCCTTATATTTATCAACCTCGCAAGATTTGATTTGCAACAGTAAATCCTTGTATTTTGTAAAGAAATCTTGGAGATTGTCAAAGCTTTTTGGATCCAATGTGAGAAATTCCACCTCAAGAATTTGTCCCCTCATATCATCCTATTTTCCAAAGAGACCTTCCATGGTGTTCCAGGATTTATTTTGGGTTTTAAAGGAAGATATGTGAAAAAGGAGATCGGGAGAAACAAGACTGCAAATTGTTCTGAATGCTTCATCCATTCGATTTAGATTCTTGGATTTTTCTACGGATGATGTCGGTTATGTATTTGTATTCATGGTTAAACTGTACAATCCTCTACTTCAAATATGCATGACCATCTTATCCTTCCATGCAAATAAGTTTTAAGGTGTAAGAATGAATTATTTTGGGAATTCCATTTTTTCGTTGTCTTCAATCTTTGGTACATGCAAAATATAATTTGTTGTAGCTTTGCTTAGCATTCCGTCGGATATGATACAATGTAAATGTGTTGAACCTGAATAGAATAGATCTAGCTAGAAAATACCACACACATTTGCAGATACAAATTGAGAAAGAATAAGCAAGAGAGAAAGAATGGAAGAATTCTCATTAACCGTGATGAATAATGAATAATTTACACTTGATATACTATGTATAACTCAACCAATGTGCACTATAGGTGAATCCAATGTGCCATAGTGGTGGTATAGAGTGATATGGATACACACCAACAATTATGGGAGTGAACTTCCACCTATTCTAGTCTCTCAAGAAGTTACAAGAGTGAACTTCCACCTAACTGAGTTAACTAGTCTACCAGTCTTCAGTTAACTGACTAAAACATAGTAAAGTGAGAAGGAGATCAGGGAATCATGGTTAATGTGATAGTATGGTGATGATAACAAGGACAATGTGCATTAGTTGGTGATGATCCCAATGTTCCATGGTGACGAAACCAATGCAACATCTAGGCTCCACTCAACTAGTCAAACTGAAGTGAAAATTGAAGAGAATATTCTCCTAGAGGAATATTCTCCCTAAACTTTAGGAGACTAGATAAAGACTAATAAACATAGGAAAAACCTTAGGAAAAATAAATCCTAGGTTTGTTTGAATTAACTCCAACAATGGACTCAACTTGACCATTTGCTTGTGGATAGTAAGTAGACGAGTGTTCTTGCTCAAAAATGAAAAAGGGTAGATAACTCAATCATCATGCTATTACAAAAATGTGATCCACGATCAGTCAAAATAGACTTGGGTACACCGAATATTGCGATAATATGATTGAATATGAATAATTTTTCAATTTTTTCATCATTAGAGTATGTGGGCATGACTTCTGCCCATTTAGTGAAATAATCGACGACCACAATTATTTAATTATGACGGGCAGTAGAAGAGGGTTTACATGTGGTAAAATCAATGCCCCATTTATAAAAATGGCCAACTGAAACAACGAGATGTAGGGGAGCGGGATGTCTGCGCATTTTCGTCGAAAAGCTTTGGCACGAGTGTCATTTTTGGACTGCATTCATGCAATCTCTAAAGATTAACGACCAAAAATTCCTGGAGATACTTCACACACACCTAGGATTTATTTTTCCTAAGGTTTTCCCTATGTTTATTAGTCATTATTGATTCTCCTATAGTTTATGGAGAATATTCCTTTTCCTACATTCTAGGAGAATATTCTCTTCAGTTCACACTTTAGTTTGATCAGTTGAGTGAAGTCTAGATACCAAATTGGTTTCATCACCATGCATCATTGGTATCATTGCCAACTAATGCACATTTTCCTTGGGATTATCACCATAGTATCGCATTACTCATGATTCCCTGATCTCCTCCTCACTTCACTCTGTTTCAGTCAGTTAACTGAAGACTAAGAGACTAGTTAACTCAGACCAGGTGGAAGTTTACTCCCATAATTGTCGATGAGTGTCCAGATCACTCTAGACCACTAGTATGGCGCATTAGCTTCTTCTCCAGTGCAAATTAGTTGAGTTATATATAGTATATTAGGTGTAAATTATCATTCATTCATTTGGTTAATGAGAATTCTTTCATTCTTTCTCTCCTTCTTCTCTTTTCTCATATTTTCTCCACCAATTGTGTATGTCATTTTCTAGATAGATATTTTCTCTATAGATTCAACACATTTACATGGTATCAGAGCTGACATATTTCTAGGAAAAATAAAAAGCATATTCTTTTTGTAGGTACCAAAGATTGAAGATAGGGGAAAAATGGAATTTCCAAAAGAATTCATTCTTACACTGTAAAAAATATTTGTATGGAATGATAATATGATGGTGCATATTTGAAGAAGAAGTTTATACAGGTTAACCATGGACACAAAGACTGAACCCACGTCATCCATAGAAAAATCCAAGTATCTGAATTGAATGGATGAAGCGTTTGGAACGATTTGCAATATCATTTCTCCTAAACTCCTCTTTCACATATCCTCTTGTAAAAGTACGAATGAATACTAGACCACCATGTAATGGATTTTTGTAAAAAAGGACGATATGAGGGGACACATGCTCGTGGTGGAATTGCTCACTTTGGATCCAAAAACCTTCTACAATATCCAAGATTTCTTTACCAAATATAAGGATTTGTTGTCACAACTCAAGGCTTGTGGGGTTGATAAATATAAAGAGGAGAAACAAATGGTTCTTACCATTCTCTCCAAACTTGGTTCGGAATACTCAATGTTTGTATCCACATTTCATTAAGTTAGACTCACATCTAGAGCTACCTAGAAAATTCCTTCTCTTTAGGTCTTTATCGAGTCTCTAACACAAGAGTAGAACAAGATAATCATCCAAATCATAAATGTAAAGAAAAATAAAAATGGAAAGCACATGAAATTCCAAAGAAGGAAGGGTACTCAAAACTCTTCAATGATGCCTCCAGATCCAAAGGTGGAAAGGGAAGAAAAGGGGATAAATGCACTTACTTCCATAAAGGATTCCATTCAGAATCCACATGTATGTAGAAACAGATAGATCACATGGCCCAAATACTTCAACAAAACAACCTTGGAGATCACATCCCCGAGGGTACCAAGAAAAAGAAGCCATAAAATTAAGATCTCAAGAAAGACAATTCTAACCACGCTTTTATTTCCATCAACTCCTCTCCCAATGCTTGGATTGTAGATTCAGATTCATCACACCACATGGTGTTACAACAAGATTTGCCTCACCCTATGAAATCTTGCACAGAGGGCCTTATTCCATTTCCCTATGAAGACTTATCTTCCCTGTTTATAAAATCGAGAGCCAAAAATAAATATTTTTTCACATGTACGCATTGTGCACACTATACAACATGCATATACGTAGGCTGCTCCACTACAACCGCATACATCGATATTTGTGCCATAAAATGAAAATTAAAATTCGTTTTTCCATGTCATGATAGGAGATCTCTGATCCTTGGCCTTCCACATACTAGAAACATTCCGACTCGGCCCTTCAATTCCATTTTGAAGAATATAAATGGGCCAATTTTGAGTTATGGAAAAGGAGAAAGAATTCAACTTCGAGAGCAAAGTTACTCTGGAGAAATTATTTCCTTCATATTGAGTCTACATCCCTTTGTCCTTTAAGTTTGAACATATTGTTCAGCCCCCAATCTCTTCCCTTATTGATTGAGAACCTGATTATTTCTCTCTTATGGGCTTGCCTTTGGTGGAGGATTGAAGTGGTGGAGGCCCAACTGGAAGGAAATTAGTTTCTCAGTTCTGAACCATGCCGACATGAAAGTCTGTAATATTTTCACTTATGTTGATCATTTATTAATAGAAATACTTATTTACCATCCAATTTATATCTTGCAAATATAGTGAATTATTATTCCATGGGCATATTTGTCATGTTTATTAATGGATTATGCTATCTAATGTGCTAGCCTTTTATATTATCACCATATGCTTGCTTTTCTTGTTTGTTGAGAACTTGTTGCAGGTATATAGATTTGGGTTGAAGTGCTCAATGATGGAATTCATTGAACATCTGGATGAGGTAGGCCTCCTTCTTATCTTGCTTGCATATTGGTTTATATAGCATGTTGTTGGGACAGAGTTGATTTCTGCAGTCATTTTTGTTTGTTGTGGTTTACCCTAGCCATAGAGATATTTTCCTCGTAACACATGGTTTCCACAAAATAATTCTATTCTTCATTGGATGCATGAAAAGGTCCTCTTTTTCTAATGGGGGGAGACTACCAGGTCGAGGTCATTGGAAAAGGAAGAATTGAACTCACAAACGGGAGCCTCAAGAATGTGCTAGAAGTTCCCAAACTCTCCATCAATCTTCTCTTCGTCTATCAGATGAGAAAATATGGCACCGGAAAGAGATTCATATTCACACCTAATGCATTGGATATCCATGACATGCAAACGAATTCTAGGGTTTCTACCGATGAGGTAAATCATCAATCCAGAATCTACACATTTTCTGAATTTATTGAACCAGATTTTGCATTATTGCTTATCGATGCTAATGAAAGAAGTAGGATATGGAATGAAAGTTTCGGGCATTTAAATTTCAGATATATGAAACAAATTAGCAAGGAGAGAACGGTTTATGGTCTTCCTGATGTCCACTTCTCCAAAGGAATTTGTGAGGGACGTGTTCTTGGAAAACACCCTCAAGAGAAATTCGACAAAGAAAAGACTCAGAAGGATTCATTTCCTTTAGATCTTATCCATAGTGATCTAATGGGCCCTTTTACGCATCCAACAATCAGTAACGAAATGTGCATGCTCATTTTTCTTGATGATTTCTCACGCTTCACATGGATTTCTTACTAAGGAAAAAATTAGAGGTCTTTAAACACCTCAAAGATTTCAAATCTCTTTTTGAGACACGGTCAGGAAAGAAAATCAAATTCCTCCAAACAGATAACGGGGGAGATTATGTCAACCATGAGATACATAATATTTTTCATGATGTCAGGATTTAGTTGCAGCACATAGTTCCTTATGCTCTGTAGAAAAACAAATTTGCTTTGTGGAAAAACAGATCTCTAAAAGAGATGGCATATTTCATGCTACATGCGAAGTCACTTCCACAAATATTGTAGTGTACCCTTCACTACCCAGGTTCACCCAACCTATCGGTTTACCATTCATTACATGGATTAAAAAACAAATGCATTTAAACAGAATTAAACACACTTAACAACTCAGAGTAAAATATATGGGTACTGCTATAATTAAATGTTCCATAGCATTCATCATTAATTCATTTACACAGCGGAAAACATGATACAGAACAACACAGTCATGCCAAACGTGTTAAATCATAATTCAGAATACTTATCTTGTATCAGATGGAGAAATCACCAACCAAGTGCAGGCCTTCCACGAACCTCCCAGCCTTAGACCACACTGTTCATCAGCTCAACAGTAGGTCACCCCCGAGCTGGGACCGAGCTCCACCCCTGGGAAAGGAATCTAAACTCAAGCTGAGGTTACAGGGAAGACAACACATACACATTGAACAGGAAGAAGCTCTCCCAGAAATCTCCACACTCACTACACACAGACCCTCACTCCCCACATGCCTGTTCCACCCCAGGAGAGTGCACCTTCTCTGTCACCTAGACAGTCCTTTGGCTGCCAGTCTCCCTTACCTTGGGTTACAGGAACAGGCCGGACCAGAATTCTCCGGGCTCTATGGCAGCTATAGGGATTTCTCTCAGGAGTTCTCTTCTCCCTCTGCGCACTCCCTCACCTGGAGGAGTCGCTCACAGGCCAACAAGCCTCACGCAGTCCAGTGTTGCGCAATCACAACAATCCACAAGAACACAGACAAATGCTTCCCACAATGTCTCGACAATTACAGGATGATCTCACGGTGATGATTTCGGGGCGGGCTTCTCACACAGACTAGCTCAGTTCTCCCTGAACAACCAGGGATTCTTCCACTCGAGTTTAACACAGGGAATTTGGGTTCATGGAATGCGTTCTTGGGATTGCCTGGAACAGACACAGACTCTTCGCTCCGGACAGGTATTCCACGTTTTTTCTCAGGCAAACACAGCTCACGGTTTCAGAGATGAATCAGGATATCCAGCAGAGGTCGTACCGGTTCCACGCACAGAGGTTCGGTTCAGAATGGAGGCAAGAGCCCATTCTCGGCTCATTTCATGGTTTTTATTTGCATGCACCAGGGTTGACACTTGTCACCTTGGGAACTGCATGCATTCCATCCGTACACCTTCCTCCCACCACTTGGGAATTCACGGGTCCTTCCAAAAAGGACTTAGGATAAAATAATGTGCACATGGATTT
>ML779920.1:67585-78325 GCA_009831015.1 Picea engelmannii | reverse complement strand
CACCACTTGGGAATTCACGGGTCCTTCCAAAAAGGACTTAGGATAAAATAATGTGCACATGGATTTTTAGGAATATTAATAAAATATTATTCCAGGCCTAAGCCCCCTAGGCTTAGCCCCTAGGCTCCTCACTCAACCCCTTTACCACCTTTCAGCCCCTGATCACTTGCCCATTCTGTGGACGCTCAGTCCCCCATCACTCTTTCATCGTGGTCGGTCTGCACTGGTGGTATTTATATTTTATTAATTGACCTGCATACATACAAGTACATCAACAGGCTCTTGGCCTTCAACACTTAGGCTCCCTGGCCTAACAAAACTCATAAGCCTACAACTTATTCAAAACTTGGCTCACCAGCCTATAACACATATTTACAATCTCTTTCAGAGCATGGTTTACATCGGAGCTCGGCCTTGGGGACACTACAAATATTATGGGCAAAAGCACTTAATTGTGCAACCTATATCCAAAACAGATCTCCCCATATATCTGTCAAGGATAAGACCCCCTACGATTCTTGGAGAAGCCTCAAACCGGAAGTGACCCACTTCCCTATTTTCTGTTCAAGTGCATGGGTTAGGATTCCCTCTAAGAAGAGGATGACACTTGATCCATAAAGAATAGAGTGTATCTTTGTTGGATACCCCAATGGTGTGAGGGGACACAGACTCATTGATATTTCCTTGGAGTGGCTCATCATTGAGCGTAGTTTCCAATTCGAGGAAAGTGTCTCGCATGTACCTCAACAACCACATGCATACACTTTTGTTCTTCCACCTATCAAATATTATGAACATGCACATGCCAAGTCTTCTTCAGATGAGAGTTATGATTCAAAGGATTCAAATGATCCAGATACAGATTCACTAAAGTAGGATGTAGATTCAGTGAATTCATATGTAGATGCAGAGCCAGAGCCGAGGCCCAAGTAGGCCAAGACTACTCTTTAGGATGTAGGATATATTGTTGGGGATCTAGCTGATACTAGGAGGACTCAATCTGATTTCAAGGAACCTCCTCTTGCACTCACATCCATTGAACCAATGTAACCTAGGCATATTTTCTTGGTTCCAGTTAATATATCTATCTAGGAAAGAATTCCCTAAGAAGAAATCACTCAAAAGCGTTCATGAGGAAGCAAATACCAACCACATCGCTATTGCTCCTGCCCTGTGACAAACCACATTGCTATCACTCCTGCCCTTACAAATAAAAAATGAAATATAGGTAAGGTAGGTTTAGTCTTTTGATCCACAATCCTATGGGGAGGTTGCTGGAAATCCCTTTTAGGAATCCATCATGCAGGAGGAGTACAACTTCGTCTTCGAGAACCATAATTTGGATCTGGCTCCCCTTCCTTCAAGAATGAAACTTGTTAGGTACAGATGGGTCTATAGGATCGAGAGTGTAGTGGATGGATAGGTTAGAATATACAAAGCTAGGCTAGGTTCCAAAGGATTTCAGCAGGTGCTTGCCATTGACTATGATGAGACCTTCGCTCCAGTAGTGAAGATGGATTCCATACGTTTGGCACTTTCCATTTTGGCAACCAAGGTAAGGTAAGTCCACCATATGGACGTGAAGAAATAATTTCTTCATGGTGATCTCTCTGATGGGATCTATATGGAGAATCCCCAGGGATTTGTATAGGATTCATCTTTGGTCTATCGATTGAAGAAGTCCCTTTATGGTCTCAAGTAGGCCCCGAGGGCATGGTATGACAAGATGGAATCCTACCTGTTCTCACAAAAAATTGCACGTTGTAAGTTAGACCCGAATGTTTACATGCTCAGGATGACTAATTTGCTTCTACTCCTAGTTTTGTATGTTGATGATTTGTTTATTACCGATCTCTCAACCTCAATGATTGCTGCAGTCAAGAGGATTCTGCATGACATGTTCTTGATGATGGACATGGTTCCGCTACATTTATTTCTTGGACTCAAGATTAGTTAGGATGCATCAGGAATAAAATTGTCTCAAACCAAGTATGCATGATATATCCTTGAGAGATTTCACATGACCGATTGCAGGTCTACCCCGAATCCTTTCCTATCAAGAGTCAGAATTGAGGATGGTAGGGACACTCCACTTGTGGACAAAGCACTATACAAAAAACTAGTGGGGAGCTAGTTGTATCTCACACACTTCAAACCAGACCTCTCCTATGTAGTTGGAGCATTCTCCAAGTTCCTGAAAGAGTCGCATGAGCTACAATGGAAGGTTGGAAAGTGTATCCTTATATATGTACAAGGAACCATCACCTTTGGGATTCAATATGAAGCATAATATACACTGGACCTCATCGAGTTCATTGATTCTGACTGGGTTGACAATAGTATTGATCTCAATTCCACATCTAGTTACTCACTCAGTCTTGGTTCCAGGCCTATCTGTTGGTCGAGCAAGAAGAAGGATACTATTTCTCTATATTCAACTGAGGAAGAGTACATATGGGTAGTTAACATAACCATTCAGGCTATGTGGATACAACATTTTCTCACTAAGTTGGGCATTCAGTTTCACCAGTTGATCGTCATCTGGTGTGACAAACAAAGCACTTTGAAGTTATGCAGATATCCAATTCAAAGGAAACAGACAAAGCACATCAAGATCTAAATGCACTACATCCGGTACTTAGTACATGAGGGGATCATCGACCTATAGTTCTGTCCTTCAGCAGAATAGATTGCAGACATATTCACCAATACCTTCATTGAGAAGAGGTTCCATTCTCTACGTAGTCATCTTGGAGTGAAGGACACATTTTCCTAACAACTGTCAATTCTTCTTTACATACATCGTACTTTGAGGGGGGCATTTTCCCATTAGGTTTTCCCTCTTTCCTCATTTATTTTAGTGTATCTTTTGTATTTGGGTACCTAACATGGACTCATTGTCGGGACCCACTTTTTATTTTCACCATAGTGATGTTCAGAGGGGGTGTTGGAGATACTTCACACACATCTAAGATTTATTTTTCCTAAGGTTTTCCCTATGTTTATTAGTCATTTTTCAGTCTCCTATAGTTTAGGGAGAATATTCCTTTTCCTACATTCTAAGAGAATATTCTCTTTAGTTAACACTTCAGTTTGATCAATTGAGTGGAGTCTATATGCCACATTGGTTTCATCACCATGAAACATTGGGATCCTCACTAGATAATGTGCATTGTCCTTGGGATTATCGCCAGACTAACGCATTACTCATGATTCCCTGATCTCCTCTCTTCACTCTATTTTAGTCAGCTAACTAAAGACTAAGAGACTAGTTAACTCAAACTAGGTAGCATTTTACTCCCATAACCTTTGGTGTGTGTCCATATGACTCTAGACCACCACTATGGTACATTGGCTTCTTCTCCAGTGCACAGTAGTTGAGTTATACATAGTATATCATGTGTAACTTATCATTCATTCATTTGGTTAATGAGAATTGTTCCATTCTTTCTCTCCTTCTTCTCTTTTCTCATATTTTCTCTGCAAATTGTGTATGTCATTTGCTAGCTATATATTTTCTATGCAGGTTCAACACATTTACAAAAATATCCTACACGTAATATTTTATGGGCAGAGGCTAACCCAGAAAGATGGCCGCCACATGCTCGAGAGTGGAATTCATTAAGAATTTTTTCTTCTTCCGAATGGATGACACATCGGTGTAACACCATATCTACCCCATGATGGAAAAGTGTATCACCAATGATGAGGTAGTTTCAGGATTGATGGCATATTTGGTGACAATCGTCTTTGGACATATGAGAGTGGAAGCGTTGCGTTTGGAGATAAATGAGGATGTCTCCATACCATAAATAAGAAGAGTCGATGAGGAACATAGCTTCATTACGTAATGAATCTTGGACCACTGATTCGTCAATGAATCAGGGATGATTAGTCAGTAATTCTATAAATACTAGTGACCTTCCAATATCTTACGTGACAAGATATATTGCATAAGATTGGCATGATATACAACGGTAGTAGTTTGAAGCATAATGTAATGTCGTAATCACTAGACAACGAAAAATTATTTCATCTCCAAATTCTCAACATAAGGATAATTAAGTTCAACACCAACTAAGCCTTTACTGAGGTAGTAAATAACATGTTTGTTATGGTCTTCATCAGTTTGGACTAAGACTGTTCCGATAGTAGTACCGGATGTCGAAAGATACAAGATAAAATCTTGATTATAATTTAGGGGTTTAAATAGTGGAGTGGATGTAAGAATCTTCTTTAGTCGATCAAAATAACATTGAACTTGTTCATCCCAAATGAATGGGACTCCCTTTTCAATTAATTGCATGAAACCCTTAGTAATATTTTTGTAGTTGACGATGAACCTTATTAAGAAATTTGCTTGTCCTTGCCATTTTTGAAGTTGGTTAATAGTAACAGGAGGAGGAAAATTAATAATGGCCTCAACTTTAAGGGGATCAACTATGATCCCAAACATGGATACAATAAAACCAAGGAGATGACCAGATTCCACAACAAATATGCATTTGTGTGGATTAACATGGATGTTGTAATGTTGACAATGAATAAATATTTGTCATAGATGATTGATATGATCTTGTCACTTAGGAGATCTGGTAGGTAGGTCATCTAGATAAGGTTGAAGGATTTGTTTAATATCATGGAAAGCGTAAGACATGGCCCATTGGAAAGTGGTGCCAACATTTTTTATACCAAAGGGTAACTTTAGATAAGAGAAAGTGCCCCATAGGCATATAAAGGCATTTTTGTGTTGGTCCTCTAATATGATTTCAATTTGATTATATCTAGAGAAGTCATCCATGAATGAGAATACCTCGCATCCGACACAATCATCGATGATATTATTGATGAAGGGGGTGGGGAAATTCTCCTTAGGACAAGCCTTGTTAAGGTCCCTATAATCAACACATACTTAGATCGTGCCTTGCTTCTTGGCGACAGGCACGATATTGGAGACCCATTCTGTAAGGGGCATGCGATAGATAAAACTGGTGTTGAATAATGTTTCAAATTTGGCCTTGATTGTTGTGGCTTTTCATGGGTGAACTGGACTAAGTCATTGTCGAACGAAATAGGCTCGGGGATATGTATTAATTTCATGAACAACAATCTGTGGGTCAATTCCTGACATTTATTCATATGACCAGAATTTTTTTTCCGTGTAACTCTTTAAAAAGGACAGTGTAACATTCAATCTCTTCAGGAGAGAAGTCTGTACCTATCTGTATGTGTTTTTTGATCCCAGGTTTAATTGAAATATCGATTGAGATAGTCTTAGAAATATTTCCCAAGTTTCCTTCTAATGGAGAATAATATGACATGGAGAGTAACAAGGATGAGTCTTGGGCGTAAGTAGAAACGAGAGTTTGAATATGAATTTCTATACTCTCTTGATTAGGGAGGAAAGAGGATCAGTGGTGATGGTATTCCCAAGGTCGGTCTTGAAGAGACGTGACTTCCATTATAGCTTCATATGATGGGAAGATGAACTCTAGGAATTCATCCTTGAAATGTTTAGGGGTAACCCAATAAGGAGAGGAAAATTAATCTAGATCCTCATCCAGTAGGAGTTTAGAATCAATGTTAGAAGATTTGTCTGCTTTCTAGATGACCAAATATGATAATTCAACTGGGAATAAAGGCATGGAAGCTTTGAAGGATTCGATATTGGAATAGTGAGGAATTACCCAAGGGACGACAAAACTAAGGGATTTACCACAAAAGTTAGAAATCATATTGATCGGAGCTATTTGATAGGTATCAGGTGCAGGTAAAGGGAAGGTTCCCGTAAGGGTCGGATAGAGGCCTACATCTATACTCTCATATTCGGGTGGTGACTCGCCTATGAATGGTACTTTTTTTTTGGGGTTAAGTCGCACATCAAGTGTACAATAATCAAGTTGGTATATTGTCACTATGTTTCCTTGGTGGGGAAAGCAGATAATTTGGAAGACAGAGGATGCCATTGCCTTCATAGCATAAAAACAAGTATGACCTAAAAGGAGATTGTAGTTGAGATTAGCATCAATTACTTCTACTTCGATGAAGGTAGTTTTACCAGCTAATTCAATTGGTAGGGATGACAAGATACCATGAGGTCTAAAAAAATGTCCATCAAAGGCCTTCAATATGTTTTTCGATGTAAAAATTTGTGAAGAGCATAAGGATTTCCAACAAGTCATTGACATAATACAAGTGGTCGCACCTTCATCGATCATAGTTCGAATTTTTTGTTTTTTAAGTGAACGGATGGTGATTTGTAATGCAAGTTGGTGTTAAAGGAGGGATTCACTTTGGTCAGTGTTAAAAGTGTTAATGTTTATGCCATTATTATGGTTCTTTGCATTTCAATAGATAAGAGCATCATAAGAACAAGATCACTGAGAAATACACATTCACAAGAGACACACCATTTATCCTGGGAAACCCTCTAGGGGAAGAAAACCCAGCAAAAACTTCCTTATCATAAATTGCCAATACAATGTTCAAGAGATAACTCAAACCAATACAGATAGTCCTCTCCAAAATATGTGCCACTCTTCTTCTCCTCTCTCCAACTAGTAATTGCAGCTTGCCTCATAAGAGAATGGGAAAGTAAGTTTTGTGTTTGAAGTGAGGCGCTAGCCTCTTATTTATACAAGACTGGCACGTGTGAAAGGTCACAACTGGCAGGGCCGACATCTCACTCTGGGTGGGTAAACCCACCTTTAATTAATTCTGGGTCTTCCATAATAACAGCTGGGGCCGACTTCTTATTCTGCCCTTTGTAATTGTCCGATAACCAATCCGCAAAAGGGGATTTGGTCCTTATACAATTACCGACATGATTAATCCACAATGGGGATTAATCCAATAATAATAATAATAATAATGACATGATTAATCCGCAATGGAGATTTAATCCAATAATAATAAGAAGGGTATTCCAATGACAAATACCCTGATGAAGAATACCCTGAATAATGACATGATTAATCCAATGACAAGAAGGGTATTCTTCATCAGCATCAGGTGAGAGAGGTCTGCATCATCAGTGGCATCTGGAGGACAGTATCGTCAATATCATCTTGAAACATGAGCTAGCACATTTATGAGTCATCGGAAGTTTTCTTCATCAACAACATCATCATTCTCGAAAGAATGATATCATCATATGCATCAAATATGTATCAGTAAAAATAATACCTCATCACAACAATAGGCTAGCACATCACAGTACTACACTACCTCAATGTCACGGCAGTTAAGTTGGTAGCTCAGTGTCAGTCACAACTTGCTTTACGTCTAACAACTAGGTCAGACGCAAGTAATATCATCATCTCGCTCTACGTCTAACAACTAGGTCAAAAGCGAGGAATCGCAGCGTCATGCTTTACGTCTAACAACGAGTTCAGAAGCATGAATCATCTTGCTTTACGTCTAAGAAAAAGGTCAGAAGCAAGGAACACATCAACATCTCACTTTATGTCTAACAACGAGGTCAAAAGTGAGGAATCATCTTGATTTACATATAATAACTAGGTCAGAAGAAAGGAATCAGTGGCATCATGCTTTACGTCTAACAACTAGGTCAGAAGCATGACTCATCTTGCTTTACATTTAACAGCGAGGTCAGAAGTAAGGATCACACAGCGTCATTATTTATGTCTAACAGCAAGGTCAGAAGCATGACTCATCTTACTTTACGTCTAACAACCAGGTTAGAAGCAACGATCACACAACGTCATGCTTTGCGTCTAACAACGAGGTCAGAAGCATGACTTATCTTGATTTACATATAACAGCGAGGTTAGAAGCAAGGAATACATCTACTCCCCATTTCAGGGAGGGTCCTTTCGGACAATACCAAGCTTATCTCAAAAGTGTTCAAACTTTACTTGAGATAGAGGCTTAGTCAACACATCGGCAACCTGTTCATCTGTGCTAATGTACTGGAGCTTCAAGGCTCCTCTCTGTAACATGTCATGGATGAAATGATAGCGGATCTCTATGTGCTTCGACCTGTCATGGAACACAGGATTCTTTATCATTTTAATACAACTTTGATTGTCACATAGAATCGTGGTTGCTCTCATCTCCAAATCAAATAGGCATGTCAGCAACTTTCGAAGCCATATAGCTTCGCAACTAGTAGAACATGCAGCAATGTACTCTACTTCTGTTGTGATGAGACCAATACTGGATTTCTTCCTACTCTGCCACG
The DNA here is from genome assembly GCA_009831015.1 of Picea engelmannii. Classification (NCBI taxonomy): domain Eukaryota; kingdom Viridiplantae; phylum Streptophyta; class Pinopsida; order Pinales; family Pinaceae; genus Picea; species Picea engelmannii. The sequence continues at coordinate 70,122 of ML779920.1, read as the reverse complement.
AGATCATAGCTGATCCCAAACTGAAACAACATCCAAAAGTGTTTTTTCTGTTAGCAACGCTTCCTGCCCAATATGCATCAGTATATCCACTCAATGAGAAGTCATGATCTCTATCATAGCTGAGACCATAATCCACTGTACCTTTAAGGTACCTCATCACATGTTTTGCAACCACTAGGTGAACATGTTTGGGCTCTACCAGAAACTGACTCAAGGTGTTCACTACAAAATAGATGTCTGGTTTGGTGTTCGTTAGGTACATCAACGATCCAATAATTTGTCTGTACAGAGTGGCATCTATCAAATCTGACGAAGTATCGACCAACAACTTCAGTTTCGCTTCCATGGGAGTATTCATGGACTTGCATTCTAGCATGTCGAATATCTTTAAGATTTCGACCATGTACTTCCCTTGGTTAAGGAAGATTCTCTCTGGACTCTGCCATATCTCAAGGCCTAAGAAGTAATGTATTAGACCAAGGTCTTTCATTTGAAATTCTGCGGCAAGTCTCTGTTTACATTCAGCGATGAGATTTTCTTCTCCAGTTAAGAATAAGTCATCCACATACAGTAGTAATATTACTGGTTCATTATCCATAATTTTGAAGTAGAGATTTGAGTTTGCTTTACTCTTGGTAAAGCCTAAGCTCGTCAAGAAACTGTCTATACGGCCATACCAAGATTTGGGAGCTTGCTTCAATCTGTATAAGGATTTCTTCAATCTGCAGACATGAGACTACCTGTCTTCAGCCTCAAATCCTTGGGGTTGCTCTATATACACTTCCTCTTCGGTGATATCGTTTAGGAACACTGTCTTCACATCCATCTGGTGTAGCTTCCACTTCATCTTAGCTGCAAGAGCTATAATGGTCATGATCGAAGTGTATCTGGCCACAGGAGCGAATGTCTCTTTATAGTCAATGCCTTCCTTCTGGGAAAAAGCCACGAGTGACAAATCTTGTTTTATACTTCTCAATACTTCCATCAACAACATGTTTTATTTTGAAGAGCTATCTGTAGGATACCCCATCTTTATTCTTCGATCTGAGAACTATTTCGCATACTTCGCTCTTCATAATGGATTGGTATTCCTCTGTCATGGCATCTGCCCATTCTTTCTTCTGGATGGCCTCTTCAAAACATGTAGGTTCCTCATCAAGTAGATTGCACATCAAAGATGTGTAACTGGAGAATGGCTTTGGTCTCTTCACCTATCTTGTGGTTCCTTCTGGAACACCATACTTCTCTCCATCTTGAATAATCTCTCTTGCCCAAGAAGGCTTTCTTTTATGGGATAAATTCATTTGAGGAGGTTCTTGAACTTCTGTGATATCATGATCTTCGGGAGTCTCCTCATTAGGGGAAGTTATGACTTCCCTTATAGGTTTTGTAGCTCTGGGAACTTCCCTCACGGATTCTGTCGTCCTGGGATTTACAGGTTCCTCTTCATATACCTCTTCAAGCTGGCATCTTATTGATTTCTTAAGTGCAACTTCTTCATCAAAGGTCACATCCCTGCTGATCTCAATATGGCGGTGACCAGGTATGTATATTCTAAAGGCCTTGGATACCTCACAGTATCCCACAAATATTCCCTTCTTTCTGGAGGGCTCCAGCTTGTTTCTTTTATCTTTTGGTATATGGATAAACACTGGACAACCAAATATTTTGAGATGGCTTACCTCTGGCTTCTTTCCGATGAACAATTCTTCTAGGGTCTTGAACCCAAGTGCACTATGGGATAGTTTGTTCTGCACATAAACAACTGCCATTGCTGCTTCTACCCATAAGCACATAGAAAGATCTTGATCATAGTCTTCACAGCTTCCAGCATGGTTCTGTTCTTCCGTTCAACTACACCGTTTTGTTGGGGATCTTGATCCCAACATCTTTGCAGAAGTTCATGAGCTCTTCTGAGGTATATTCTCCTCCATTATCTGACCTGAGTATCTTAATCTTCCTTACAGAAGGGTTCTCTTATCAAGGCTTTGAATTCCTTGATCTTGTTGAACACTTCAAATATATCCATGTCTTTTATGAGAATAATCATTAATGAATGATACATAGTATACATACACATTAATGGAGGATGATGGCATTGGGCCACATACATCTGAATGAATGAGTTCTAGGACTCCTTCTGCCTTTTTGTCCCTCTTCGGAAACGAGTTCTTGATGTTCTCCCCTTGTGCACATCCATTGCATATGCCTTCATGGTCACCTTTGAGTTCTGGTAAAGTTGTGATTGCTTTGCATATGTATGGCAGCGCCTTGTAGTTGATGTGAGCTAATCTTCTAGAGTTCACATGGATTCTTCAATAGTGTGGGTCATGGCAGCTTCTGAGTGACCCACCTTCTTCTTTTCCATTGATGATTGCTTCATTTATGATCTCTCCTTTATCACATTGCCTTCCGCAACCTTCGCTATAGCTTCCTCATGTGACCTAGAGCAAGGTCAACAAAACAACAAGCAAGAATAATATCCTTCTTGATAATATAAAGCAATAGCACGAACAATCATCACAATAGCTCATTTA
>ML779920.1:45754-67079 GCA_009831015.1 Picea engelmannii | reverse complement strand
AATTTCATAACAAATAGATGCATATTAGAATAATCACACCTGGGTTGCATCATTCCTCTGAATGTGTTGGATCTTGAGATCCTTCTAGATCTATGGAAAGAGATCCCTTCTCCTGCAAATACTCTTTAGGGTTTAACCATTAACCATATGTGAGTACATACCTCGAATAGCATTTGTAGGTAGTGGCTCCATCTGGTAGCAACGGTAATCATTACCAACTCTTGAGAAACTTTCAAGGGTGATTGCAATTGGTTCTACGGCTGCAACTACAACTGGTTCTGAGACTGCAACTAAAACTGCAACTTAGGGTTTTATGAGGAAACCCTAATCTTTCAAACTTTGAGTTTTGAAAATCTGATCCAGGGGATAGATGTGTTGAGCTGAGGTGAGTTAGTTGGTGCAGTCGAAATTTCAAAAATCAAACTTTTACCCCCTCAAACTTGATCTGTGGATTTCTGGACCAGTGCTTCTGGTTTTCTGGTACTTTTGGTACTCTGGTACTTCTGGTACTTCTGGTACTCTAGTTTTCTGGTTTTCTGGTACTTTGTGAAACTAGGGTTTCACTTTTCGGGAGATCTAGCCATTAAAAAGGTGTGCTCTAAGTGCTAAAATGATCCTTGGGGGAGGGCGCAACTTTCTTGGTGGTTAGGGAGCTGAAAAGATTCACTTTTGAAAAACCCTAATTTTTGGGTACGGTAACAGTGATGTTTTTCCTCTCGTGAAATATGCTTCCTTCAGGTTGGCTCTGATACCATGTTAATGTTTATGCCATTATTATAGTTCTTTGCATTTCAATAGATAAGAGCATCATAAGAACAATATCACTGAGAAATACACATTCACAAGAGACACAACATTTATCCTGGGAAGCCCTCTAGGGGAAGAAAACCCAGCAAAAACTTCCTTATCATAAATTGCCAATACAATGTTCAAGAGATAACTCAAACCAATACAGATAGTCCTCTCCAAAAGATGCGCCACTCTTCTTCTCCTCTCTCCAACTTGTAATTGCAGCTTGCCTCATAAGAGAATGAGCAAGTGAGTTTTATGTTTGAAGTAAGGCGCTAGCCTCTTATTTATACAAGACTAGCACGTGTGAAAGGTCACAACTGGCAGGGCCGACCTCTCACTCTGGGTGGGTAAACCCACCTTTAATTAATTTTGGGTCTTCCATAATAACAGCTGGGGCCGACTTCTTATTCTGCCCTTTGTAATTGTCTGATAACCAATCCGCAAAAGGGGATTTGGTCCTTATCCAATTACCGACATGATTAATCCACAATGGGGATTAATCCAATAACAATAATAATAATAATGACATGATTAATCCGCAATGGGGATTTAATCCAATAATAATAAGAATTCTCTTCGTAGTTACATTATTTCAACAAAAAGAGACAATGTTTAACTATGAGTGATCAATTCCCCCAATGGTTTTTAATAAATATTTTCGTTGGGTCAGAAAAATCTGCAACACTTTGAGGGCGGACATGGCACATGGGGCTTGAGTGAGATCCTCCACTATAATATAGTGTTGAGTTGCTCAAGCGTTAGGTTTATGTGTCGTTCGACAAAGTACCCCTTTTGGAGGGAGAAAAGTGTGTTCTATACTTGGTTTCTTGAGAGTGAGAGGGCCATTGCGTGGGGTTGGAGTTGGAGAATATTTTGATGGAGGATTCCCATCCTAAGAGTCATAATTCTTAGTTTCGGTGGATAATGTCATGGATTTCACCATCAAGATATTGGCGGTTGAGGACTTAGGATTGCCGCCAGGTGGGGGTGGCTATTTTTGCATAACCATTTACCACTGCAGGTGTAGAAGAGGATGGGCCTCGTTCAAGATATTGATGTATTTCAGCGATACAAAGACAATCTTTGGTGAAATGATCCTCTTTAAAAATCATGTAGGGATATTCGGCCTTTGATTTAGGTTTACCGTCAACATTGTTTTCTTATGTCTTGGGACCCGACTGCTCAGAAGAGTTTTTCTTTTTCTTATTATTTTTACCCTTACTTTTTCCTCCAGATGGATACGAGTTTTTAGGTGCAGTTGATTGCACCAAATTAACCTAAGAGGTTTGGGAAAGGGGCTTTGGTTGAGTGCTTGTGTGGACATATGAACTAGGATTGGTAGCTTTATTTAATGGGTTTTATTTCACAGACATTTGACCAGATGAATCAGTAGAAACAAGACCGATCATACCATTGGAATGGGGTCCAGGTGTCAGTTTGGTTGGGTTGTTTGATGGTCGAGGATCATGGGGAATCAAGTCGTATAGCATGTCAGATTGAAAATATACTAAATCTAGATATTGGGCATGAGATATGGCTTGTTCCTCAGTAACAACTCCTCCCATGGCGACATCTTGAGCGATAGGTGGAAAAAGAGACTTGGTAAACCAATCAACTAATAGTTGGTCTGATATTGTGTCTTTATTTAGTCATCATCGGCATCTCCACTCATGAATATGATCATATATATGGGTGGAGGTCGATTGGTGTAACAAGTTTAAAAGCTCAATACTGGCTTCATATCTGATCGTTAATTGAAAGTGTGTCAAAAATTCCATACAAAGGGAATTAAATTCGTCAAAGGAGTTCTGTAGTAGCTCTATATACCATTTGGTTGTGGATCTTATAAGAGTTCACTGGAAAATTCGTAATCGGATGGAATCACCCATCAAGGAGTTCGAGGAACACCATAGGTGGAAATTCATCATGTGATTGTTTGGATCTTCTCCAAGATTTCAATAGAACTTGGGAATATCATAAGGGAGTTTAGAAAAAATGGGGGGTCAGAAAGAGGAATGTTGTATGGGATCATTAGTCAACCTTGAAAGATTAGGAAAATATAAAGTTGCCAAAAAAATAAATTTTGTGTTGACCTATGGAGGTGGGTTATGTGGTCCTCCTCCATATGGGTGTTTTTCTACAGGTCCTCCTCCATAAGGTGATCTGCCAGGGGATCCTCCACGATAGGGTGGTCCTCCAGGGGGTACTCCTCCATAAGGTGGTCCCCTGAGAGGTCCTCCTCCATAAGGTGGTCTTACAGGAGGGCCTCCTCCATAGGGTGGTCCTCCAAGGGGTCCTCCTCCGTAAGGTGGTCCTCTAGGAGGCCCGCCTCCATAGTGTGGTCCCCTAGGGGGGCCTCCCACATGGTTTGGTCCTCTAGGGGGTTCGCTTCCATAGGGTGGCCCCCCTCCACTATGGGGTGGTTCGCTAGGAGGTCCTCCAGCAAGGTCCTCCTAATTGAGTAGCAATTGTGGGATTGACGGGTTGTGGAGGTTGGTTCCATACGGTATTAGCTATTCCTGGGTATGGGTGGCCATACTGTAGGCTATTGGTAAAGGGAATAGTCTGGCCCCATTATGGATGTTTTTCCCCTACAAGGTGTTGGTCAGACATTTTCCTAGGTAGAGGGGTTGCCCCCCAGTGAAAGGCTTTCTCATGGATATTTGTTGGAAAAAAACCATTAGATGACTTCCTTGGGGAGGTAATCCTCCCATTGAAGGTTGTTGTACAAAGAGGTTGGGATCAACTCCTAATAAAAATGGGGTAAATAAAGGTTGTCCCCTAGTGGGGGTGTAGAAGGTTGTGTTCTTGAAGGTGGCAGTACAATGGTGGGGACAACATATGATAAAAAAGTCACTATTGATGTTTGGGTTGTGGCAATGTTCGATGGATTTGATTGTGGTTTAGAGTAAATGGGGGAGGAATGGGGGAAATAAGTTTGAAATATATGGGAGATACTAGATATTGGGGGGTGAGGGGTGTTGTGGGTGGAAAATCCCTCCTACGGACTAGTACTAAGGGTTTTTATCATGCATGCATAAATGAACTAAAGATTCTTACTTCTTACCATCATCCCATGCCTAAACCCCCACCACTCATATGTAAATACAAGGCTCAAGAGATTAAGTTGACGTACCTTATTTTTCTTGTTTGATGTCGATCCCTTTTCACACTTGGTCGTTCTTTGACTGTAGCTCTCCTCCCAATGTTGACCTGCATTCACAAAAGACAAGCAAAGAACTCCACATGAATTTGATCTATGAACTAATGGGTTAGAGATTTAATCAATCATACAATCAGTATTCAAATAATGACAATCTCATATGGCGGGACGAGAAAAGAAATTATTTTATTAACTTCACAATAATACCTTACAATGATAAAGTCGGGCACTGCTCCTCGATCTTGGTCCTAGGATCTTATTCCACTGTCTTCCAACTACTTTTCTCTATACTTCTCTTTGCAAAAGGATGGCTAAAGGTTGGGACAAAGGGAATGCTCAATCGGGTATATTTTCTTTACTATGATTTTCCTCCTTTCAAATGGGACCCTTATCCCTTCTTTTATAGGCTAGAAGGAGCTAGGTATTTGTTCGAATGACCGGCCATGCATGGCTGAAAGGTTTAGTTAACTTGCCCAAAGATGTGTGTTCCGTCAACAACTTTCCCTTTTCTGTGATTTTATAGGTACACGCGGGTTGTCTTAGGTCAACTAGCATGTACACGCGTGCAGTAATGGAGAAAGGCTTGTGGGCCTTTATAAAAGGGGTTTTTAAGAAGAGTTGTTTAGTAGTGTTTTGGCAAAGAAGGAATTTGAGATGGCTTGATGCCAGGTAAGGATTTCTAGTGAAAATTAGGGTTATAACAGATGCCCCCTAATGTGTGAGGTTAGAAGAGAATCTGATGGTCGAAATACATTATCAATCTTCACCAACGTTCCAAACAAGTGAGACCAGGGTCTAGAAATCAGGATGTGCCATCTGCAAAATAACAATTGTCTCACCGAGGAGGGCATACCCATGCTCGAGATGAAATAAAATTATGTCTACCAATCAAATACACTGTATATCCATGTCATATAACTATATAAAGTGTAGCCACGAGCAATACACATCGGAGCTACATCTCGAAATAAAAAAAGACATACATGTATAGTATCCATCTTCTAGAAGTTGATAAGGCCTGATGGTTGGAGATGATGTCTTCAGAGCTCAAGCATCAACTTCAAAATATTCAAAACTTGGGTAGGAGTGTAATATGAGTGTACAACTTCACTACCCAAAGGTCTTCGACGGCTCATCGGTCATGGACTAGAGAATCTTGATGATCAGACTAGAGGCTTCATTGATTTTGAAAAAAGACTTGATTGGAATTTTAGGATGGTCGAGCATGAGGGCAAGAGACAAACTGCAGAGGGGCCGAATCAATCTTGGTAAAAACTTCCCTTGGACAATAGCACGACAAATGATAAGACTCAGGCAGCATGGCATTGACATAAGTTCACGATGAAGGAGACAACACAAACTCTCCATATGTTTGGAAGAATAACCAAACGGAGGAGGACATAGCTCTATGTAGCAAGAGCAACTTCCTAAGGTCATATTAAATCCTAGGGATTGAAGAACAAATGAAAGGATATGCTTTGTCCAAGGGTGATTCATTATGCTTCCAATAAAAAGAAATTACTTTTCCCTTCCTCTTTTGGGGGTATATTTGATTTTTTTGTCTTTTTCAATAATTTTGGAAAGCTTGAAAAAGAATAAAAGAGTGCTACGTTAAAAAGGAGGATCGAGTGTTGCAAACATACTAGTTCCAAGCACACAGAACACAGGGATGCTCAGGGAAAAGGGACATATGCAGGAAAAGGACACTCGGGAAAAATCCTCCAGGGACCAAAGGTGTCAAGACGCAGAGGCAAAGTGCTACAGGGCTTGTGTATAAGGCATGCTTCAAATGGTTCAGTTGAGAGCAACATGGAGCCAACATTAGACCAAAGATGCAGGTATGCAAACACGGTTAACAAAACACACAATGGTAACGTCCTTTGATGTAAGTTTAACGAGCCCAGAGAAGGTAAGCTCGGAATTTTTTCATATTTAAAGAGTCTGAAAAAATGTAAAAGGAGACTCCAATGGGATACCTTTTTCGAAGGTAGTCTAATCGGTTCAAAAAAGGGGTAAACTAGCACCGACAAGACATCTATTCAAAACCATTTTAATGAGTGTGATAAAGACAAAATCACTCAATGATTTTTTCATTTTTAAGGAGTCTGAAAAAAGATTAACTATGGACTCCATCAGGAATGTTCTTCTGGACCATTTTAACGAGTGTGCAAGAATAAGGTCACTCAACGATCGTTTCAATTTTAGGGAGTCTGAAAAGAGATTAACTATGGACTCCATGGGGGTTCCTTTTTCATAAATTTAGTCCCTCAGGCCCAAAAAAGGGTTAAAATTATACCTGAGAGTACTCTTCTAGAGATCTGAGGCCTCTAGAGTATACCTTTGTTCCTACAGTTGACTATCCAGACCGAAAAAAGGGTAAACTACCGCCGGAGAGATGTGACTTCAAATTTTAGTTTAATGAGTGTGAAAGGCCATAAGATCGCTCGACAAACTTTTCATGTTTAGAAGGTCTGAAAAGGGCTTAAAAGAAGACCCGTGGGAGATACAACTCATGTATGAAACTGGTTCAGGTAGATCCCACTACCAGGCTCAAACCAAGAATCTCTTCGATAGTCAACTTGGAAAGTCTCCCAAAATGGAAGAAAACCCAAACCACGGTGTAAGTCCTCCCTCGGTATAGAAACCGTAGTCATGGCTTCAAGGATAGCTTCATCTGAAGGCAATTAAAAATCTGAGAAATCATGCAAGCGAGCGTCGACAGTCCCAAAGGGTGAAGTAAACTGACCATAATCCATATGATGATGGAGGCTCTGGCCAGGACTGGTGGAGTTTATCAACGAAAAATCACAAACACGAGGGCTTGAGGATCTACAAACAACGAGATTAGACTCAGAGGGAGACTCAATATTACTTGGACCAAGAGGGGGAAGCAAGGGCTCCCATGCCCCCACTGGGTAAAGCAAAGGATCAATTGTTGAGACCAAGTCTCGAGAAGGCAAACATGATTCCATAGGTTCATGCTCAGAAGCAATTGAACATCGAGGATAATATGCCACATAATTAACCCGTGGCGGGGTAGAGTCTACACGAACACTAGGAACATATAAAGGGGAAGCCTGAACTAACGCTGAATTAGGATGGTGATTATCATATGCCAGCTGGTCAATAGTGACAATGGTTCCATTGTGGGGTAAATGCATCACCCAGAAGAGCGTAGATACCACAACATTCATAGCATATACATAATCACACCCGAGAAGCATATTGAAATCTAACAGGCCTTGCACCATTATAACATCGACACAGACAATATTCCCACCTAACGAGATAGGAAATTGAGGAAGAACCCCCAATTATTCACTAGGACGTCTATCAAAATCCAACAGTTCATGCAACGAAGACAAAATCACGGGAGATCCCAAGAATTTCCAAACCGAGGAGGATAAAATACTTGCAAAGGCTCCTTCATCCACAATACATCGATAAATTTTTGTTGAATTAACTTCAACCCTTATTTGAAAAGGTGAAGAAGAAGGAAGACGAGGCTCAACAAGATCATTCCAATCAAAGGAAACCATCCTAGGGCTTGGAGGGGGTGTGCTCAGAGTGAGCAGAATGCCCCCTTCTTCTGAAAATACTGAACCTGACATGCTAAAAACATAGTTGGTAGACATGTCACTCCTCAAAAGAAGAGTGGGATCATCTGATGATTGCATCGGCATGAACACTTTCACAACCAATGGTTGAATAGGCTGTGGGAATACATAGTCTAAAGGAACCTTACCCCCCAAAAGAGGATTGGGATCAGTCGATGACTACATCGGCATGACCACTTTCACAACCAATGGATGAATAAGATGCGAGAATACATGGTCTAAAGGCACCTTACCCCCCAAAAGAGCAGTGGGATCATCCAATGATTGCATCAGCATGACCACTTTCACAACCAATGGATGAATAGACTATGAGACTACATGGTCTAAAGGCACCTCACCCCCAAAAATAGGAGTGGGATCAGCCGATGACTGCATCGGCATGACCACTTTTGCAACCAATGGCTGAATATACTGTGAGGAAACCTCAAAAGACTTAGAATCAGAAGAGCTTGCAGATAGGGACCACAATCTTTGTACCTCTATAATGTAAGGGCATAAATGAGTAAGGTGATCTCCCTTACAAAGCTTACAAGGGAACTTAGGCTTATGTCCTATCCATCTAGGTTTCTCAACAAAATCAATGCCCCCAACATGTCTGGCAGTGGCTGGTTTCACATCTCCAACGTGACTTGCAGAGGTTGGTGATGGGTCGATAACATGACTCGTAGAGGCTACTATTGCCAGTATGACTATCAGTGACTGGGCTTTTTCCCCCAGCGTGAATTGCAGAGGGTGGGTGCTTGCCCCCAGCATAACTTACAAAGGATAGGTGTTGGTCTTCAATGTGACTTGTAGAGGTTGTCGACCGATCTCCAACATGACTCATAGAGGTTGGTGATTTCTTCTTCCTATTCTTCCTCTTTCTATTTTGTTTAGACTTTTGGTTACTAGTAACTATACTTTCACCAGAGGTGGGAGAAAGAGGAGGAGAAGACTTTGTTGATGAAGAAACATCAACAGGGTTCCCATGACTTAAGGTTCTTAATTGAGAAGCGTCAAGAGCATTCGGGACATTTGGAATGGTACACAACCAAACCAGTAGTCCCACATTCAACCCAGGAATGTACAAAGTGGCCATCAAAGGGACACCAACGTTTTCGAAGAAAGGAAAAGCACAAGAATTCTCTTGCAAAGGGGTTCCTTGGTTGGTATCGTCAGGAAATTTAGCCATGAATATCTTATGTAGAGGTTCTCCCCTTGCGGGATCGTTCAAATCCGTAAAAGTCTCACACACTGACTCTGAAGAACCAATGTTATCAAAACAACGCCTATAAAGTGGTGGCTCCATGTTTCTAAGCGGAAGACTGAAAAGTCCTCTCCACCGGTGGAGTGGGCGGTCTACCAACCTAGGTTAGAGACCCAAAGCCACGACTGACTAACTCACTATGGAAAACTAGGGAGCACACACTAAAATTTCCTAAAGGAAAATCAAGCAAACAACTAGCTAGTTGGAAGAATAGTTACACCAACCAACACTAGAGAAACTTACCGATGCAAGTGAAACTCGAATACGGAATCACCCTCTGGGTATACTCTACAAAGCGTGGCCCGATGTCTACCCTAGGTACTATGGTATACCCCCGCGGTCACCTATGTAAGTCCCTAAAATAAAGGCAACTAAGTTGCCAACTCGTGAAAAATCACCAGGTGGGTACAGTCGACAGTCAGGTGGACCGCAATGAGTAGGGTGTCAAGCCCGAAACCTATCAAGGGTATTGAAAGCAAGTGTTCTGGAAGATGATTGAGGACCTCGAATGGATTCGAGACCCATGAAGCTCCATGGAAAATGCGATCAACTGAATCCCAAGACAGGTCCTCTATATGTGTTCCCCATTACGCTTGGTCTAGCTTTGGAGGGGTTATCTCCACTACCTTTCCACATGCGACCTAGTGTTTAGCCCCTGTGTTAGAGGGGGTCCCGGATAATTTCCACATTAATGGACTTCTACACTCCTTAGCACAGACTCGTATGTTTTTTTTATAGCCTTGAAGAGTTTCCTCTCCATCCTAAATCAAGGCTCTAGCCTAATCTAGTTGATGGACCCTACAAACATAAAGTCTTGTAAATTTTAATTAGCATTCTTTTTATTGGTTTGGTTTACTCAAAAGGGTACGGTAGTGCCACTAATGTGGTTAAGACTCTTGCAGAAAAAAGAAATGATAAGAACACTAGAAAAGAAGAACGATCTTTCTTATTTTTCTTTTGAAATGCTTTTAAGATGAGAAGAAAACACAACACTATGCTAATTTCTCTTTCTTTTTCAAATAATAATGCAAGGCAAATGCCAAGAAAGAAAGAGAACTAACAAGCTATTTGATTTTGTATATTTTCTCCCAATCAAAGCAGAAGTAACAAAATATTCTAAAATAAAATGATGAATGCATGATTCATGGCCCCCCCAGTTAAAAATCAGTTAAAAAAGATAAGAAACAGAAGAATTCTTTTAATGAAAAAGAAAGCTATTGTTGTGATCAAAGCTAAGTTGTCGATTGCTATGACAGAGACCAAGAACCGTGAGAGATATAACTCTTGATAAGGAAATGGATGATTGCCTCTTCCTAAACAAAACTTTTCTCAACTAGTACACTGCTAACAGTTCAACAACCAGCGTGTGCATGGGAGCTATGTAAGGTCAGAGTGCATGTACACGCATGTAGAACTTATGCAGGACACGTGTACCTATGCAACTCTTCAAAAATGAAAAGACAAGAAATCAAGCACTGGCATAGACTACTGGTATTGAGAACCAAAATCTCTTGAAGATTCAGAAACTTACTTTGTTAGAAAAGAAAAAACAATTCAAGGAAAATTTCATAGAACAAAACCAATTTGAGGTGGTACCTAAGCTACAAACTGCAAAAACAGAGACCAGAATGAGTTTTAGAAAACCCCTGAGAATGATCACTTCTGACAGGGAAGAGGATGATTGCCTCTTTAATAATAATTTTCTGAACCTATCCACGCTATTGTCACTTCATCAGCTAGCATGTCCACGCGGGTTGTGTGAAGGTTGGGCACGTGTACACGCATGCAAGCCTTATACAGGCCACGTGTACCTCTTTGACTTCCTGAAAAGAAAATGCAGCCAAGCAAAGAAAGAAAAGAAATCAGGGAATATTGGTATGGAAGACCAGAATCCCTACTAGCTCAGAATTTTGCAGAAACTCTAAAAACAAGTAATGAAACCAATTTTTAAAAATACCCAAAAAAGCCTCCCAGAAAACCCTAGAGATCCCCAGTATGGTCGCCAATTCTGTTGTCGGTGGGAAATCCCTCCTACAGACTAGCACTAAGGGTTTTTATCATGCATGCATAAATGACCTAAATATTCTTACTTCTTACCATCATCCCATGCCTAAACCCCCACCACTCATATGTAAATACAAGGCTCAAGGGGTTTTTAAGAAGAGTTGTTCAGTAGTGTTTTGGCAAAGAAGGAATCTGAGATGGCCTGATGCCAGGTAAGCATGTCTAGTGCAAATTAGGGTTATAACAAGGGGTGTGTGAAAAAGCATGTGTTTTATCTTCTTGAAATATTTTGAAAGCAAAGTCTATGGTTGCATCTACTCTAGTGAGGACATCATGGGGTGGTTTAGGGGTTTGCATAGGGTCAGACGGACCTGAAACCCTTAGTGGTGTGATTTAACCTTCTGATAAATGGATCTCTTGGGTTTCCATGCTCATGACGTGTTCATAAGTACAAGCGATAGATGCGGGTAATCGGTACCAAGTTTAGGGTCTCCGACAGAGTTTACCTGAAGAAGGAGGGGACCAAAAGGGTCAGTCAAGGGTGGATTTGCAGGGAGTATAAATCCCTCCCAAAATTTATCTGCTTCTGGGCATTCAAGAAAAGGGGTAACAACACTTGCAGCTTCAGAGTGGTTTTCCTCGTGGAATTCCTCTTGAAGATGATCTTCTAGTGAGTTGGGAGGTAAAAGTTCATAATGTAGTGAACGAAAACCTAGCATCCTCCGAGAGCTACACAATTTTGGATCGGCTAGAATTGAGATATGACAATTACATTCCTAAAGCCAACTAAAGAAAATAAGCATCACACGCTAAAAAAATCTAGAAATCAAACAAACAAACCAAATCTTCTCGCCATGAGATCACTAGTTGGTGATGAAATACAACATCATGGGAACATGTGAGAAGGGTCATGTATAATTGGGTGGATTAGTTATGTTGGAGGCCTTCTTAATAGAATTACACATTGGTGCAATATTCCCAATGGTCTATTTGTGGGTTTCCCTCCAAGGAGTTTGAGTGAGTTTGACCAACATCTGATCCAGGTACAACAAAGACTCCCCTTCATCATCACCTTCTGTAAGAGCCCTAAATATTATGGAAAATAAGGTTACCAACTCGCATTCATCCTCTAGGTAGGTACATTCAACAATCGGGTCCGACATTATGGACAGGATATCAATTCTGAAATTCCTCAAGAGGATTGAGAATAAGAGGACTAGAAAAGATTAAGAGGATCCCAAATGGATTTGGGATTCACAAAGTTCCGAGACCAGATGGAAACAACCGATTGTCAAGAAGAATCCCCAATACACTATCATTCCACTACATATGGTTAGGCCTCAGAGGGGTAATATTTGTTTCCCATCCGTACGTGACCTCGTGTGTAGCCCCTGTGTTAGAGGGGGTTCACGGCTACGCCTATACAAAATTTGGGTTTAAGAACTCTTTAGTATTCTATGGTTTGTGTCTGTGGTCTTGGACAATTTACTCACTTATCTTAATCCAAATACTCTACACCTAGGCTACTGTTGGTGTTATTAGAAAATAAAAATCTAGTTAATTTTGTTGACACACGTTCGTTTTTAAGACAATTCTTTAGTCAAAAGGTTGCATGGAAGTGAAACTTATGATGTGAAAAGACTCGACTCAAAAAGGATGCAAAGGGATGAAATTTGAACAATTTTCCTTTCGATGAATCCTATTTACGATAGGGAGAAGAGTATCTTTCTTTTTTCTTTTATAGTAGAAAACACCCTAATGCATGCTGATTTCTATGTATTCTTGCAAATGAGACAAAAGGACAATTTTTTCAACCAAACTCACAGAGTGATTTACAAAATTCCCAACCAAGCATAAATTATTTCAATGATATTTTAAAGAACTCTAAATGAAATGTTTTTTGTTTCTTTTATATTTTCAAATTACATGAAAATGGAAACAACAATTATTCTTCGTCCTTTTCTTTCAATTGACAATGTTCGGAAATGAATGAAAAAGATGGAAGAAAAAACCAAGCATGCAAATTTAAATCACACCAAAAGATTTTAATTCTAACAATAGTTTGAAAAGTTCTCAAATGATTTGGGAAATGACAAACATTCAAACTAATGAAGGAGAGACTTATATAATGAAATGGTAGACTTTTGCAATAAAAAAATTCTCATGAAGCTATGAATAACCTTCTACTGGACTGAAAGGATTAAATTAGTGTTGGTTGTGGATCTTGATTATCTTCCTGTTTTATAGATCTTTGTTTTCAGCCATGTTTATACCCCATGAAGACTGTACACCCTGGAATATTGTACACCCCTCCATGCGGAGGGGGGGCTTTCCCCCCCTGCGAGGTTCGAGGGATGCATCCCCCCGGCTAGGGGGTCTAGGGGCAAGTAGGCCCCCAGAAAGGGTTCGGGGGCGAAGCCCCCAAAGGAAAATTTTCCTTGTGCATGTATATTATAATTTCATAGTAAATCTACACTGTTCATTATAAGGTCACAAATCTGACAGTAGAAGTTATGTTAGGGTTTTTTTCCCTTGAAGGCAACCCTATTTTATGAGGGAAATGTATTAGGATATGCATCATTGTGAATATTGTATTCTTAGAGAGGATATTGTGAGATAAATAATAGGAAGTTACAATGGGTGTGTTGTAGATTTTATCCCTTCAATTTGCTAGATAATAAATAAGAAGGACCTAGAAATTTATCTAGTGGACGTAGCCCACACTGGGTGAACCACATATATGTGTGTCTCTATTGTATTGTGTATATTCTATGTTTTATTTCCACATTTGTTTTTATTTTGTTTCTTCACGATCATGTTTTCTAACAACTAGTATCAAAGAAAAAAGTAATTCACAGGAAAATAGGGTTCTTGGTTCGAGTGGGAGCAATGGCTGAAGATGGAAAGTTTAGGGTCGATAAATTTAATGACCAAAAATACCATTTATGGAACATGTAAATGGAATATTATTTATATCAGAAGGATTTATTCCTACCATTGGGTGGAATAGCAAATAAGTCAACGTCCATGAAGGACGAAGAATGGGAGGTTCTTGACAGAAAGGCACTAGGAACGATATGGCTGAGCCTGTAAGCATAAGTGGCATTCAATATTTCTAAGGAAAATACAATGAAGGATCTAATGGAAGCATTGGCTAAACTATATGAAAAACCCTCAGCGTCCAATAAGGTATTTCTAATGAAGATATTATTTAATATGAAGATGCCAGAAGGTGGGTCTGTTGCAGATCATTTAAATGAATTTAATATGGTTACTAATCAGCTATGTTTTGTAAAAGTGGAATTTTATGATGAGGTCAGGGCTCTTCTGATCTTGTGCTCTTTTCCAGAAAGATGGAATGATTTTGTTGGTGTTATCCTTAGCGAGGAAATGCGACGGAAAAGCACAGGTGAGACATCAGGTAATGTGTTAAACATGGAGAATAGGGGAAGACAAAAGGATAGAGGAAATGAATCATAGAACCACAATAATTTTAGGAAGGGAGGATCTAAATCCATACTGGGAAAGATAGTGTTGGAATTGTGGGAAGAAAGGACATCTGAAGAAAGTCTGTAAAACTCCAAAGAAACAAAGAGATGGACAACAAGAGAAAAATCAAGAAGAAAATGTAATAGGTGATGTGTTACAAGATGATTTGATTCTTTCTGTAGATAATATTTATGATTCTTGGGTATTAGATTCAGAGTCTTCAATTCAGTCCACACCCCATTGGAAAAAATTTCAAGATTATGTTCAAGGTGATTTTGGATAGGTTCATTTGGGTGATGATGCAACATGCAAAATTGTTGGAATGGGAAAGGTAAAAATAAAGCAAATGAATGGAAACCAATGGTCGTTGAAATAGGTAAGACATGTTCTAGATATAAGGAAAAATCTAATTTCAACAAGGAAGCTGTAAAGTGAATTTTGTATATCTATATTTACATATAAGGCACGGAAGGTCACCAAAGGAGGACTGGTGATAGAAAAGGGAGAGAAGGTAGGTACATTGTATTTATGTACTGGTAATATTGACTCTTCTATCTCTTTAGATTCTATAGGAGTGGATACAACATTGTGGCATCATATGCTTGGACACATGAGTGAGAAGGGGATGCAGATACTTCACAAAAGAAATTTGTTGCCAAATCTTAAACAAATTTATTTGGATTTATGTGAGCATTGTGTTTATGGAAAACATAAGAGAGTATATTTTGCAGAGTTGGAAAAGAAAAGAAGAGTGAAAGGTTAGAGCGTGTGCATACATATGTATGGGGACCAACTCAGGTATCATATCTCTGTGGATCTCATTATTATGTTACTTTTATTAATGATGCAACTACAAAAACTTGGCTTTATTGCATTAAAAAAAAATATGATGTTTTTGACACTTTTAAGAAATGGAAAGATTTGGTTGAGAATGAGATAGGAAAAAGGTTGAAGTGTCTCAGATCAGACAATGGAGGTGAATATTGCAACAAGGAGTTTGATGATTATTTTTCATACCATGAGATTAGTAGAGAGAAAACAGTTCCAGGAACACCACAAGAAAATGGTGTGTCGGAAAAGATGAACATGACAATCATGGAGTGTGCAACGAGCATGAGATTGAATTATGGGTTGCCCTCAGAGTTTTGGGAAAATGTTGTAAATATTTTTTGTTACTTAATAAACATAGGACCTTCAATCTCTTTGGATGGTGGAATTCTAGAGTAGGCATGGACAGGTAAAAAGGTAAAATATTTTTTTTTTAAGACTTTCGGTTGTGAAGTATTTGTCCATATTGACGAAGAAAACAGAACAAATCTTGAGGAAAAATCCAAGAAGTGTACCTTTATTGGATACAGTGTTAATTATTTTAGTTATCACTTATGGGATTATGAAAATCACAAAATAACTAAAAGTAGAGATTTCATATTTGATGAGAAGGTCATGTACAAAGATCAGTTGCATTGAAAGAAACAGGGAAAAGAAAACCCAGAATAAATAGTGCTTGATGAGATCAGCGAAAAAACATTTCCAAAGGTACTAGAAAATCAAAATGTACAACAACAAGAGAAACATGTACCTCAAACTCATACAAGTGTTGTTAGAGGATCTACCAGGTTAAGTAGACACCATGAACGATACTCTCCTTCATTGTATTATTTATTGTTGATTAATAAAAAGAAGTGGGAGCAAGGCATGAAAGAGGAAATGGACTCCTTGTTAAATAACCAGACTTGGGATTTGGTTTAGTTTCATGCAGGAAAAACAACATTGAAGAATAAATAGGTTTATAAGTTGAAGGAAAAAGATGGAGGCAAAAAGAGGCACAAGGCTAGACTTGTTGTAAAGGGGTTTTCACAAAAAAAAGGTATATATTTTGATGAAATATTTTCTTCTGTTGATAAAATGACTTCAGTTAGGACTATTTTAAATCTTGTGGAAATAGAATATTTACATATTGAACAGTTAGATGTAAAAACAACTTTTCTCCATGGGTATTTGGAGGAAGAGATTTATATGCAGCATCCACAGGGGTATGAGGTCAAATAGAAGGAAAATTTGGTATGCAAGTTGAAGAAGAGATTGTATGACCTAAAACAAGCTCCATGGAAATGGTATTTGAAGTTTGACAGGTTTATGACAAAACAAGGTTATAGTAGATGTCTTTCTGTTCACTGTGCTTATTTTAAAAAGCTAGAAAATAAAATCTATATTGTCTTGCTATTGTATGTAGATGACATGCTTGTTGCAGGGTCTAATATGTAGGATATAAATGTACTCAACAAGAAAATAGATAATTCATTTGTGAAGAAGGATTTGGGTGCTGCAAAGAAAATCCTTTGTATGAGAATAACAAGAGATAGGAAAAATTGCAATTTGACATTGTCTCAGGGTGAGTACATAGAGAAGGTGTTGGGGAGGTTTAGAATGTAGAATGCAAAACCAATTAGTACACCTTTGGATTTCCATTTAAAATTAACCAAGGAAATATGACCTAAGACATAAGAGGGGATATAATACATGTCTAGGGTCCCTTATTCATCAACAGTTGGTAGCTTGATGTATGTGATGGTTTGAACAAGACTAGATATTGCACATGCAGTGGGAGTTGTGAGTAGGTATTTAAAAAATCCAGGTAAAGAACATTGGGAGGTAGTAAAGTGGATTCTCAGGTATTTGAAAGTTACTTATACTCATGCATTATGTTTTGGAGGTGCATACATTGTTCTACAGGGATATGTTGATTCATATATGGAAAGTGATAAATATAGCAGGAGGAGCACCACAAGGTATGTTTTTACTGTAGGTGGAACAACAATAAGTTGGATTTCAAAACTGCAAAAGGTTGTTTCACTTTCAATAACAGAGGCATAGTATGTTGTTGTTACAAAGCCTAGTAAAGAGATGATTTAGTTACAGAGGTTTATGGAGGAATTAGGAAAGAAGCAAGAGAATAGAAGGTGTACTGTGATAGTGAGAGCGTCATTCATATTGCAAATAAATCAACCTTCCATTCGAATACTAAACATATACAGCTCAGGTACCATTTCATATGATCCATCTTGGAAGATGGACTTTGAAGCTGGAAAAGATACACACTAGCTAGAATCCTGCAGAGATGTTAGCAAAGGGAGTAACCAAGAAGAAACTAAGTTCCTTCTCAGTTTCAGTTGGTCTTCAAGCATGAAGGTGAATATGAGAAATTTTCCAGGTCCAAGGTGGCATATATTCCATCAGGTATAACAATAGTGGAGTTTTTTTTATCAGTCTCATTATCTTCATGTTTCAGAGGTCTTTGTTTTCAGCCATGTTTATACCCCACGATGTTTGTACACCCTAGAATATTGTACACCCCTCCACATGGGGGGGGGTTGCAGGTGGGGCTTTCCCCCATGTGGGGTCTGGGGAAAAGAAAGCCCTCGAAGAAAAGCTTTCCTTGTAAATGTATATTGTAATTTCATATTAAATATGGATCGTTCATTATAAGATCGTGGATCTGATGGTAGAAGTTATGTTAGGTTTTTTTTCCCTACAAGGAAACCCTCTTTTATGAGGGAAATGTATTGTGACTATGCATCATTGTGAATATTGTATTCTGAGAGATGAGATTGTGAGAGAAAGAAGAGGAAATTACATCAGGTGTGTTTTAGGTTTTATCCCTTCATTTTGTTGGATAATAAATAGGAAGGCCCTGGCAATTTCTTTGGTGGACATAGCTCACACTGGGTGAACCACATATATCTATGTCTCTATTGTATTGTGTATCTTCTGTGTTTTATTTCCGCATTTGTTTTTTATTTTATTTCTCCGCGATCCTATTTTTCTAGCAATTAGGTGATCTTGTTTCTACCTATCAATCACATAAGATGGCCACGAAAAGAATTTAATTTCATAAATTTCAAAAAAAAATTGATGGAAAATCAAGGAAACATACTTAATATAGTTCTAGAGTGTTGAAGGAAACCAGTTTGAAAGGTTCTAGCTAAATTTTTTGTAGAATAATTCTTCAAAAAAGCAGTTTTAAGGGGTTGGTTGCTCCATGCAAAGGGAGACAGTGCGACCGAGTTGTGACCCAACAAGAGAAACAATGTGACCGAAGAGTATGGTCACTTATGGTAGACTTGAGACATAGACGATCATTGCTACAAAGGCGGGAGACCACAACCGAGAAGTCTTTGGTTTCTCTTTGTGGACAGGGAAGTCACAACCAATGTAGAGAAAAAATAAAAAGTTAGATTTGGGATCAGATCTATCAGATCCAAGATAGTGGTTTCTTCAACTGAAATCAAGAAAGGGCACAACAAAGTCTATCAATTAGATCAGGATACTTTAATGGTTAAATATCTCCAAAAGAAAGCATGTAAAGAAGGAAAAAAATCACATGAGAGGAAATTTCCCTAGTATGGTCGCTAGTCTGTTGTAGGGAATTTATACCCTGTAGGAGCTAAGATCCCTTAGGTTCTTCCTATACCTAATATAGGAACAAAGATATGAACAAATGATGCTTCTAAACTTGATAATATGTCATAATCTACAAATATATCAATTCTCTACCAATGAACACACAACCTTACATGAACAATCGTTTAGAGGGAAACATCCAACATATATTCTATTAATCAAGTAAGAAATATGAAAACTTATAGGTGTAAACTAAAGATATGTCTTTAATCCAAGATCCTTGCCCAAGCCTTGCCACCAAAATGCTAGAGTAACTTTGCTAGTTATTTTTCCCCTTCCCCATGGAAATGGATTGGTTCTTATAGGGATTTAGAGATAAGGCCATATGGTTAATAGGATAATATATTCAGGACTATAATAAAAGCCTTCTTGAGACTAAACTACGAGAAATAGGAGTAAGGTCTCATCCATCGCAACCAAGTCCAAAAAATAGAGTATAGGCTCAGTTGTGACCTAAGCACACAGATAGAGCGACTCGGTCACGACTTGGCAGTCTATAAAGGGTGACCAACCCCTTTGGTCACAGTATTGAGGAAGGAAAAGGGATACTGAAGGGATATTAGGCTAGAAACTCAGTGGGAAGATGATGAAAATGGGTGAATTGGGTAGGTGACCTCTAGAAGATGATGTCCCAAGGGTTAGGGGGTTAATAATGTTATAAAAAGAGATCGTAAAGCAGTTGGATTTTCCTACAACACCACACCTACAACCATACAACATCAGATGGATTCTCCAGGACGAGATCTTCATGTCAGCCAGTAGTGTCGTCTGTCATACGACATCAAGCCCTGCAAGGATGAGGTATTGTGTGATTTTTCCCCATTGGAAGTATGTGATGTTCTATTAGGCCATCCATATATGTGGAAGCTTCATGATGTTTACGAGTCTCGACCCAATAGTTTCATTTTTACTCTAGGGGTTCATCTCTACAGGATACCAGAGGAAGTTCTGACTATTGTCCTGACAAAACAGTGCCGCAAAGTAATCTGTCATACTGCAAAGTTATCCTCTTCACAATCTAGTCATAAGAGAAGGATAGTGAAACCACTACATTCTCAGCCCAATTCCATTCTATCTAGTAGAAGAAGATCAAAAGTATTGTAGAAGAGCACCAAGATATTCCTAGTGTACTTGTGGGGGTGCCTCCACACTGCCTAGCCAAATCAAGTTATAATAAATCCATTCATGTTCTTCATGCTGCATATTCACCGAAAAAATCCTCCCACACTTAGGAATATCATGAAACTATATTGGTTAAATGGATCCAACCCATTCTCCAACAACAGGTTCATAACAGCCTTCAACAAGCTAAGTAGGACAACTTCTTCAATAAGGCAAGCAACTCACCAAGGTTCATATTCAACAAAATATTCCCTGAGGACTTAACGCAATGGATACCATTTCTTCCTAAGGGGGGAAGGATGATCTAGGTGGAAATCGGTGTCCACCCACCTATTCTATTATCTCAAACAAGGGTTTCCACCTTGGTAGTTTTTCTACATCTTTTTATGTTCTAAACTTCTGGGGCCATTTTGAGGCCCTAAACAACGTTTTTTGGGTCCACTGCAATCACACTACAGGCTTTAGCTAGAATATGATGGAAAAATGTGTATTCCTTGGATAGACATTTCCAACGAGCTATCGTGTTCCCCAAACAGAGATTGTATGCAAAATTTACACCCTTGGGAAGTTGATGTATCAACTACCCCCATCAGAGGCCACAAACCTTTTGGCATTTCATCTTCCGAGGTTAGGGTTTTATATTTTCTTTATGTTAAAAATTCCTCTAGATCCTCATTGTAAACATCATCATCATATTCTTGTGAATGAGCGTAGCCATCACATCTCTTCTCATAGATAATCTGCCACCATTCTAGCGAGTGCATTCACTTTGTATTTTTACAATTCCTATACATTTTCGTCATTAATAAAAATTATGCATTGTTCTATCTATGTGTTTCTAGTATTATATATGTGTATTTACTTGTTATATTTTCTCCCTCATTTTGTTCTCAAAATAATCTGGATCAACTACCATGTTGGAATCATGCTACTTCACTGTTCTGGGAAGATTGGTAATAAAATATATGGAAACAACTTCTCATTTCCACTCAGGAATGGGAAATGGTTGTAGAAATTGAGTTATATGTCTATGATCAACCTTTACCTTTTGACACTCCAATAATCTAGCTATATACTTAGCCACATATTTCTTCATGTCTGGCCAAAAATTTTGTCTTCTTATGGCTACAATTGTATTATTATATCTTGGATGTCCAACATAAGGAACATTATGCATTTATTCTAACAATAAATTTCTTAATTTATGAAAATTAGGAACACAAACTTTTTTCATATACAAGATGATCCCTGTTAAGAACCAAACATCAATATATCATATAGAAACCTTAGGAAAAGTACTCAACGCCTTGAAAAAGAGATAATATTAGATAATAAGCCTCTTCGAGGGGGCAACCTCCTTTTACCCCACTTAAATGTTCAAGTACAAGATGATTCAAAATGAAAATGTCTCCTTGGTATATATAGGAGACT